>SNQJ01S0116971.1:10371-27778 GCA_010110895.2 Picea sitchensis | reverse complement strand
CTGCCCGATGTCCATATTGTTCATGACAATATGTTGCCTTTCGAATAGTGTCTTCTAAGGTCTTTGGCTCATCAAATTCAATTATGTTCCGGTATTCCTTGGGTAGCCCATTGATGAAGCGTTGCACCTTCACCTTCTCTGCTTTGATGTAGGGTACATATCTCAATAAGTTGAGGAATTTGCTGACATATTCCTTTATAGTGAGTTTCCCCAGTTTGAGTTCATAAAACTCTTTAGCCTTCTCGTCGAAATATTTTTCCGACAAATACTTCTTTCGGAATTATTTCTCAAACTGTTTCCAAGACAGGTCCTCGTCGTGGACCCCTTTCACATTCTTAAGATCTTCCCACTAGATGGAAGCTTTTCCGTCCAGATTGAAAGTGGCCACTCAGGCCTTCAAATTCTCTGAAAAATCATGGACTCGGAAATATTTCTTCAGTCCAGGTAGCCAGGCCTTGACTTCCTCTCCCTTTTTTATCTCACCGTCGAAGGAGGGAGGTTTGGCCTTTCTGAATTCCTCAAATTTATGACCCTTGGAAGTCTTTTTCTTCTTTTGTTTTCTTTGAGAATAGGAATCGGTCCAGCTACTGGAAGAGCATTCTGAGTCGCCAGCTTCCTTCCCAGAGGAATCTTCTGGCACTGGTCCTTTACCTCTGGGTTGTAACTTCCTTGAGGTGCTCCTCTCAGTATGGCCACTGATATGACCATGTTTTTTCATCTCGGGTTCATGCTGCATTTGTCTCTGTAGGTCGGATAAGCTCTGCAGTAAAACTGCATTAATTTCAGTTTGCTTTTCTTGTTCTTTCATCATCCTTTCATTGTTGGCCTTGCATCTTTGCAGTTCAACCATGAGACTCCTCACAGTCTCAGCTAGATCTGGAGGGGTTCCTATTTCTCTTCTTTCGTCAAACTCTTCGTCTCAATTGTGGGAGCCTTCTCCCATCTCTTAGTGAGTCACCATTCTCTACGTCTGTAAATTCCCGCGGCTGATCATTTGCTTGGGTGAAAAGACAAACATTGGTTATTAGTCAAGAGTTAGATACATTTTTATAACTTGTGCATAAATTCGTAACTCTTTCACATGCATACATAGTCGGGTTCTCATTTCCAAATTTTGATCCTGGATAAGAGAGATAAGTAAGGGGGTTACTCCTCTTAGGAGTGCTTCAAACGAAGCTTATGCACAACTTATACATGAGCCCAATCAGGAAGAGTGTTGTCACCATGCTCTGATACCACTTTGTCACATACCCACTATGAAAATCAAACTTTTTTGTTGATTTCTCACCAATCAGAATCCCCGAATTCCTACGGGGCTTAGCGCAGGCTAGCTCTTTCCTTTTTTTCCACCTCCATATGATTGTAGTTCACAAATACAGGCTAAATCCGCATAGTGTCTTTTCACACTTCGTGACTCAGTGCTACCAGAATGTCGAGTCTCTCGACTCTGCAAACCCTGAAGCTTGAAATAGTGAAACGCCGAACCCCAACGGGGCTAGTGAGGGGTAGGTTTCTCTCTTGGGGTCTTGTCTACGTGACCCTATACTGTGTCCATGCACTTAAGCTAGCCAAGAGATTATCGAATTTTCACGATTCAGGGAATCACGATATATGACTTATACCTTCCTCCATTCAAATCCCCAAAACTTCCAAGGTCTCCAAAATTTCCCTCCAAAGGGAGATCGACAGTCGTAAGCCTCCCCTGATCCAACGGTATGGATCCTTTCGGGGTTTCAGTACTCGGGAGTTCGAAATGCAACGACTCCAAGACTATTCGTCATTCAAATCTGTAAATTCCGATATGGAAAGTCATGTAAGAGATCGACGACTCTTAGGAGCGTGGATCCAACGGTCCACGGGATTTTGGGTATCGGGATTTCGTGACTCGTGAAGGAAAGGTTTATTGCCTTTTGGTTCCCCAGATGCCGAAACATCAACTGGCAGCCATGTGTCCCTTCGATGGATGGTGGCGACCCTCAACCAAGATCGACAGTCGTGGTCTTTTTGGGATGATCAACGGTCATGATCAAATCCTGAATTTTCTCAATCTTAATCAGACCTCACACCATTTTGAGGCTTCGGTGATCTTGATTTCGTGACTTGCGAAGACAAGGGTTCTTTTTCCTTTTGTTTCCCAGGTGTCGAAACACCAAAGCGCTTACCAGCGGCCACGTGTTCTCTATAGATGGACGGTCCAGGCACTTCCATGGACCATGGGGTCTATGGTCCCGATTCCTTCATCTCTTGCAAGGGAAAAAGGGGGTCGTGGCATTAATGCCTGCATCTCTTTCTTAAATCAAATGGTCATTACAGACCCTGGGATCCTCCAAAGGGATCATGTTCATGCATTTCTTGCAAAGGCAGAGAGGGGTCGAGGAATTATCATCCACGTGTCCTCCCTCAGATGAACGGTCCTCGTTGTTTCACGATTTCGTGACTTGCGACCCCCAATGACGCAAATCCTTTGTCAACTTGAATCCTCGGTATCCAAAATACCGATGGAATCTCTATCTCCACCACGTGTCCTTCACGGATGGACAATCTAGATCTATATTGGGAATTTCACCATGGAGTGTCCCGATCCCTTGTCATCAGGACTCCCAAAATCCCAAATTCCAAATCCTCGATACCGGCTCCTTTCTCAGGACTTTTTCTCTTGTTCACAAGGGATTAACCCTCATGCATATCTTAACAGATCCAACGACTATTGGGTTTTTCTAGCTAAGATCTGATGGCTCAGATCTGTCCCACGTCGCGCACTCTCCCACTACTTCCTGGACGTGGAAAAATCAACGGTCTAGATGTTCTCATGGACCTTGGGGATCTACGATCCTGATCTCTTCGCTACCCATGAAGACACAGAAAGACAAAGTAGTAAGGCATTTAACCTCCTACTTTCTCCTACCAATCTAATGGTCATGGGTGACCACAGATTTCCTGACGGGATCTCCTCCATCGATTAACACCTATTCAGGGTTAAGGCGCTTAACCCTCCAGTTTCTTCTTCTGATCTGACGGTCGAGAGTGACCACCGATCTCCCGATGGGATATCGTCCATCAATTCGATACTTACCAGGGATTTCTTAAGGCCTTGTGCCTTCACATCATTTTCCCAAGTTCTTGATGGGCCTTTTCGAGAAGGGTATCTCTATGGGGAGGTTTACCTAGGGTACTATTTGATGTAGATAAGGGTATCTCTCTTCCGAGAGCCAGGCGTGAAGTCTGAATTAGATCAATATGCATATAAATAACAATTTATGAGAACATAAGCCATACGTAGTCTTTCCATATAAACATACAACTACCAGTACTGATCAAGACACCATACAGACATTCTTATAATGAAATCATTCACAATTTCACAGCTTATGATCATAAATGTCGTCATACATATATTTCAAGATGACAAAGGAAAAACACTTATCAGAAAGTAACACCAAGGGTTATGCAACTACTGAGAGGGATGCTCGTTTCCACCTGTCTGTAGACTTAGCGACTCCCAACAGATTTACCACTAGCCATGCCCGAGCTGAGACCACAATGCTGTGAGACATCGTCTCTATTTTCCAGTGACCAGGAGCAAAGGTTACTCTCCTTCCTCTCTGCTATCACCCACTCTATATATAGCTAGAGTTATTTTTCTCCCCTCGTGTCTGCCCCCAATCGCTTCTAACCCCCACGCCTTATCCTCTTGCGAGGTTGCGTGTGGCGCGATTTCCCTCGCGCTGGTCAGGTTTGACGGCTCTACGGATGGGCTATTCACCTCCCCATCCCTCATTAAATCTTGAGGATCCATCCACCTACTATACTGCAAGAAATTTAATTCGGGGCCAGTGAGTCACTTTTGGTTCTTCGAGCTAGTGGAGTCCAAATACGGTATTGATTTTCGGTGGAAGTGAACGCCACCTTTCCAGGTGCCTTCCACCACCTTTCTGTATCCATCATGGTCTCTTTTTCAGCATATCCCCTCTCAGCAGTCCTGCAATATAAATTCATAATATTATTCACATTCATCGACCTTTTCCACAAGGTACATTCACATCACATATTCACATTTCTGAGTGTGTCACAGTTCTTGGCCAATCCAGTTATTTTTACAAACTAGGGGAAATAGGGTGTTACATGATCAAATAGATTATGTCACAAGTAGCATGGCCAAACATTCCCTCTCATGATCGAATATATCATGTAAAAGGTATCATAGCGACATAGGATATCTCAAGATCAAATAGATTAGATAACAAGTATCACCATCATAGCCACACCGGCTCTATCATAGTCACACACACAGACTATCTGATACTCATGTAGCAGCCATGCATCTGGGGCCTCATCAAGACATGAAACATATCTCTAGTGGGAACAGACTCATTGTCATTTTGAACCTTATGTCATTACAATGATTTCATATGAAGTTGATCTATTTTACACAAAATTGCATTACTACTTAATCCAAATGGAGTTTGGGCAACTGAAACTCACCAACTCACACAAAATGTGGCATCTAGTTCATACAAAACTAGTAACCTCACCAACTCACACAATGTATGGCATATGTAGTTGAGCCAATTTACACATAACTGTGCTACTACCCAATCCAAATGAAGTTTGGACAACTGAAACTCGCTAGCTCATAGAAAATCTAGCATCTAGTTCATACAGACTACTAACCTATGGTTGGTACACTAGGAAACTAGTTCATAGTGACCAGGAATCTAATCACAAGGATTAGGTTGGTAGTGTGCACACACTACCCATCTATCCCAAGAGTTGGATGTATGGGTTGTCCTGGGTTCTACCTTGGTTCTCCAACAAATCCCTTTTCACCATCGACCCCTCTGGTAAAACAGAAGAAAAAACTACGCATAGAGTACACAACATAGTCTCACCTGAGATGGATTATGGGTGATTGCATGATGCAAGTTTCTACAATAAAGGAAGGTGTTGGGGATGTTTTATTTCTTCTACTCATGCTTAACATGCACAACATTTATCAGATATACTATTCTATCCATTCAATAACATATATTCTACACAGCGTAAATAGAACCTAACAGATGCATTCATCTAATCATTCGTTCATTATAAATCATATAAAAGAACAAATCACACATAAAGACACCATTTTTACAGTGGTTCACCCCTTGGGCTACGTCCAAAAAGAACTTCTACTTATTCCTTATCCTCCATCAAAATATCATTGCATGCAATACATCAAAGGGTGCATTTGGAATGCACCTAGGTTTAGTGGTGAGGCTCACAAGTGTCACACCAAGATCCACATTTTGTGACCTAAACCTTAGTTACATCTAAAACCTAACTCCATTAGTTCCTCATATGAACATACCAAAAACTCAAGACTCAAAAATGGTTCTCCAGAAGTAATTTCTTCTCTATCAAAAAGGATACCTCAATCTACCTTATATATCTTCTATTTATACTACCAAATGGGTAAAACCCTTACATTATGACTCAAAAAACCTAACTCTAAGTGGAATCCACTTATCCACTTTCTAAATTTATTTTGCATGATTGGTATTCAATCAAACTGTTCCTTGCACTGATCTTCCTTCTTTCTCAGTGCACTGCTTCCTTTTCCCTTCCACCACGTTGCCATCCCTTCTTTTCTGGCACGTGCTATTCCTTGGATATTCTTCCTCGTTTTGCTTCACTTAACTCCCAAAATCTCCTACTCCAACACCAAGTCTAGGAAACACCTCCAACCACATAGGTTGGCCCTCCAACTTGAAAATTTGGGAAAATCATGAACTTTGAAGGCTCGACATTTGTTTACCTTGTGTGAGATTATGTTGACTAGTACTACAGTTAGTAATGTGCCTATAAATTACCACCCTATGTTGTCACACTCTGCAAGCTACTATCCCAAGAATCACATATGTGATTCATCACTCCCTTTTATGATGGAAATCCTTCTAGACCATACCAGGATTGTCCCTGAATTACAAAAACTTCACCCTTGACAAAGGCTTGGTAAACACATCTTCTGTCTGCTTATTTTTAGTGACATACTTCACTTTTCTCTCCTGCACTATATCTCTGATATAATGGTACCTGATCTTGATATGCTTGGAATTGTCCTAAAAAAATGGGTTATCTAACAAATTCACAGAAATCTGGTTATCGCATAAGATACAATTCAAATCAAATAACTATTCAAATAATGAAAGACTTAACCATAAGAGAGAAATTCAATCATCACATCCAATGTATTACACATAGTATGAAAATACTTATCAGAACTGGAAAATGTTAAGTGATTGTTGAAAGGGGTGTTTGTTTCCTCCCAACCATAGGAACAACCACCCCTGAGGGATTTACCACTAGCCACCCCTGAGCTAGACTGATGCAAACCCCCTACCTCTGCCTTGGCAGGGTCCGTTGACCTCCCAGTCAAGGACCATTCTTCAATAAATCAAGTTGAATCAGCTATTTGATTCCCTATCGGAATCCTACTATCTGATCCACCGGTCCTTTTATGAAACTCCGCCTGCGTGACTAAGCACCAAGCGTGAGCCTCACCTCCACATGACCATAGAATGTGACCTAGAGTCGATCCTCCGAATGTGTTGGGATTTCATGAATTGATAATTCCTGATGCAAACCACCTCTCTTCTCTTGACTCCTGAAATGTCGAAATTCCTCTTAGACAATCAAACGGTCTAGATTGCTCCTTGATCATCGACTGTGATCTTTTCATGAATTTGCATTTCGCAAGTTTTCACAAACTTTCCCTTTGACTTCTTCAAGTTGTGATTCAGTGAAATGTTGATCGGATGCCATGCATCCTTCCCGATGGACTGTTAGGATCGTTGTGGCTCTTCCCCTTGCAAATATCTAGCATACATGGATCTCTACCACGCGTCCTTTCTGATGGGCAGTCCCGATGATGTCGGGACTTCGCGTAACATGAAATCAACTCTCCTCCTATGCACTCAAATGGACTAAACCTCATGCACTTCCTCCGGATCCAACGACTATTGGTCCACACGCTTTCAGATCCAATGACTCAGATCTGTTTGTCTTGCACACTCTACTGTATGCATGGGTGTGAAGTTAAATAGTCTATATCTTCCCTCTACATCTTATCCAAATGGATGTTGTTCTCCTCCTTCTAAGCTTTGGCACCCTTCTTCCTCGACTTGGAATATTTCGATGCTTCAAACGCCTCGACCTTTTCTTCCTCTGCGCACCCTAACAACTTTGGGTCTTGTCTACGTTCTAAAGCTCCTATCCCTCCTGAGCTTTGGCTACACAACTCGGCCTCGACCCTAGCACATTCCTTGTGCTCTATGCACAACTTTGTGTTGTTCCTCCTAAGATTGTTTGTGGCTTGGACCTCGAAGTTTCTCAACCTGCGACTCCCTTCTGTTGGCACTCTGTGTGAAAAAGGAAATATTCCTCTTGATCTTTGAAACTTAAAACAAGTTCTCTTCTCTGCACGCTCCTTATGCTTGAATAGCCTCTTGATAGTTGTCTTTCAACACTTCACCTGAGTGTTGGCCTGGTGCACTCCTTGCATAGGTCTTCCTCCATAGTGTTCATCAACTCTGTTTTCCTCCTTGAGATTAAAATACTCAGACCTCAAAGATCCTTGTCCCTTTCGCTCCTAGAAGGGATATAAGTTCCCCCATTGGAAACTTATGCTCAAGCACTCCTTGCTGAGCTGACAGAGTATTCAGTAACTCTATAAGTTTCCTCTCCTTGACACTTATCTTATCTCTGAGCTCGAAACAGAGTTATTTCATGCACTCCTTGTACATGCTCGATGACCACCTGGTAGAGCTTCACAAAATACTCAGGAAATCTGTCTTCTCTCTGTGCCCTCCTTTACACATTCATACCTCCAAGGTGTTTAGTAACCTTGAGGATTCTCCTTGAGTCTATGAATTCTCCGGTGTGCCCTATTGGAACGTTCTTACCTGAATTCCATAGAAGTCAGATGTGCAATCTTGCACTGGCTCACAGATTCCTCAACACTCTGTCATGCACTCCTTGCATTTCTCCACAAAGAACCCAGACTGAAATCAGAAAACTCATAGATAGAGAATTATATCTATCCCTACAGATGGAACCTATTCATAAAAATCTACATCATATGCACGTAAACACATAAAATACACTCACTAAATACACATAAACACACAAAGAATCTCATGCAAGAAAATTTACTCTTTGTATTAATATAAATGTCCATTTACAATATGGGTAAGCTCAGATTGCAACAGTGTCTCGGATCTCTCTTCTCTAATATATCTCTTCTATCCTCTTCAAAATCAAATTGAATGTAGATACAAATATCTCTTGAAAAAGAGGGGCTCCTCAATCCTTTCCCTCCAAGCTACCTACTCTCATTAAATTACAATGAATTATATTCAATGGATGTCTAGTCCAGATCGGATCTAGATCTCCTTAGCTTGTCAACAATTAAAGGAAACTCTATCTACAACCTACATAAAGGCATGGATTTGGGTCTTCCATCCTTACAAACATTAAATTACAATTTGAAATTTTAAATGAGGGCTAATGCCTCTCTCCTCCATTGAATGCAAGCTTTGATGTGTTGTCTAGCTGGAGCGTTGTTGGGTTGGAGCGATGCTCCTACATCATAATCCACTACTGTGAAAAATTCATGAGCCCCTAATCATGATCTTCCCAACTCTGTTGAAATCCACTTGGATCCCAAACTATTCTTTGGAGTTGTCCATCCGGTCCACTAGTTTGTTGCTTCTATCGCTTCTTCCCTGTTTCTCTTCCAGGCTTCCTTTTTCTTAGCTTCCCTTTGCTGACTGCTTCTTTCACTGACCTCAACATCAACCTTCTTATCTCTTCAACCACTTCTTCCAACTACTCCAATGGTTGGTTCTCTTTATGAAGTCTCCTCGGTTTCACTTCTTCCCTGCAAATGGGTAGATCAACTTGATCTCCCTTGTGATTTTCTCCATCTCTTATGGCCTTAGCTTGCCACTCTGCTGCAAAGTTTATCTCTGTAGTCTCATCACTAAGTTGTTTCTCAGATTATCTTTCTAACAAATTTTCTTCTACCAGTTCTCCTGCTGGTGCATCTCCACCTTCCTCCAGCTACTCCCCAAACTGGAATTCTGCTTCATTTTTTGTTGTAGGCTTCAGTGCTACAGTCATCTCCTATTCATCTTCCTGGCTAAAATTTGTGAGCAATTCTATCGAATTCTCTTCCCCCAAAATATGCATGACTTTCTTCTCATGGTAGTCATCTACTAGATCTATATTGTTCAACCAATCCTCTAGCATCTCCAACTCCTTCTCCCATGGAGTGAGCATCTTATCTGCATGCTCTTCTTCTGCTATGGTAGATTTTGATGTCTACTCCATTTATTATTCCTTTATGAAAGTCATTGTTGGTTGTATTTATTCTGTTGTTTCATCTACAACACATTATCTTGCCTCAACTAGGATGCTTGGTAGAAATATTCAAATTTTCCCAATGATTAGAATAATCCTTTGATCCTCCTCTGTCAACATTCCTTGCTGATCCAAACTCATGTATGAGTTCATGAGACTATCAAACAGTCTCATATCCTCTCCCTTTCCCACCTAACAATATGGAATTTATGCCCTGCCCTCCTGGAAGTCTATGATATCCTCCAATGATCCCATCCCATTTCCCTCTAGGCAACTTGCAAGTTATTCACTTCTCAACTGGCAGTTTTTGAGACCCTTCTCTAATCTCTTCTACTCATCATCACTGAGACTCTTCGCAGTTTTTGGCTCATAGATATGAACCATCTCTTCTTCACCTCTGAGGGTTTCAAAATAGCTCAACCACACTCTCAATAGCCTTTGTTGTCCTCTGGCCAACAATTCCTTGAAGGGCCACTTCACCTTCTTCTTCATGGGCCACTTATATCCCCAATACACCTTAGCATCCTGTTTCATTTTAAATGCAAGCTTTTCCATTCGTGCTCTTATCTCGTTGACTTATTTGTGTATATCAACCTTTCTTTTCTGCTGGTGATCTTCTTTTGGACCACGTTCATGGCCTTCAGTAGCCATATTCTTCCTCTCTGGTTTCATCCCACTTGGCTATCAAATGTTTGTTTCCTTCATGCAAACAAATCTCCATGCATAGAGCATCAACACCCTGTATTCAACTCCTGACACCAATGACGGTATCAAAATGTCTCCTTTATATCTCTTTCATGCTACCTAAAAACAAAGATAACAACTTTATTCCTTTTCTCTTTCGCCTAAAATCTACAGATGAAGATTCTCCCTCTGATACCACCTAGAAAAGTGTTGATATTATGGTATCTTCGAGAGGTATGAACCTCTATTGTGACCTTCGACAAGATTAGAATGTTCCGAAAGGAAGAAAATAAATGAAGGAAACCCTAGACAAGATGTCAGTTGCATAAATATAATTAATATGAATTAATTAGTACCCAGAAGGAGAAGTCGGCCCAGGAAAGCCTACCAGAATTACTATAAATATAGGGCACCAGTCTCTGATTATACACACTTCTTAGAACTGCAGAGAGCAGTATCTGCACACTGCAGTCCAACAGTTTTGTGCGCAAGTCCCGGGGAAGGTGTTGCGCCAGTTTTTGGGTGAGACTATATGATAAGCTTGGTTACTTCTTTATTGGTGCATTAGCCTCTCTTGGCTATTGAATTTCTACCAGAAGTCTTTTCTTTGTCAAGATCAAGGTTCTTGGAGGGTGGCTTCAGCCTATGGTTGGGTGACAAGGGTATTGTCAATGGTAAAATGAGCACAATCCTTCATATTCTAATAGGTTATGGGCCCACACCTCCTTGATTAAGTCTAAACGCTGGAAGGAAACATAGCCTCTAGGATATTGAGCTCGTTGAGGAACTGCCACTAGGGTTACTAGTAGAAGCAACTTCCAAGACACTGTCGCTAGGGTTACTAGCAAGAGCAGTTGCAGAAACCCTAAATCTTAGATCCGACACCTTGTGATGGAGCATCTCACTCAAAGAGAATTTATTCAGATCCATCGTAACTCAACACACCTTTTGGCTCTCTCAGAAGATAGAAATGACAAAGTTGAAGTTTTGGATCAAGGCATGACCAGTTACCAGTCAACCGAAGACATGAGTAAAACAATCAGTATTCTAGACTACTCAACACTCACTGGAATGATTGAAGATGACATGTGGATAATCGATAGTGGAGCTTCTAGGCACATGATGGGAGGTCAAGCCAGACTCACAAATCTAAATGAGAATAATACCTCATACAAGGTAGATATTGGAGACAAAACCACTTACCCCATGGAAGGATTTGGACAAGCCTCCATCAAAATGAAAATAGGTAACTATGTTCACTTAAGCAATGTTTTATATGCACCTGGTTTAGAAAAGAATCTTGCATTCATATCCTACCTATAAGACAAAGGAAACATAATATCCTTCGTGGATGGAAAAGTATTATCATGGCATAAAGACTCCAACATAGAGAATGCTAGGGTTATCGTAAGTCGTGAAGGAAATTTGTACAAACTACTAGAACAAAATGAAGAAGCTCTTATACATGACTAAGTCAACCCTAATGAACTTTTGCATAGAAAGTACACCCATATTAATTATCAATCATTACCCTTTCTCAAAAGAATGGTTGAAGGAATACTAGAGTTGCAGTCTACACATGAAAGAATTTGCAAAGGATGTGATCTTGAGAAGAATATCAAGAAAACATTCCCAAGCAGCAATAACATATCTAAGGAGATTCTAGATCTGATACACAGATGTTTGCGGTCCAATGCTAGTAAAATCTATAGGAGGATATTCTTACTACATAATATTCATAGATGACTATTCAAGAAAGACTTGGTTATACTTACTAGAGATCAAAGATAAAGTATTCAACAAGTTTCAAGAATTCAAAACAGAGATAGAAAACCTCACGAATAAGAAGATCAAGATGCTAAGAATAGATAATGGTGGAGAATACACATCAAAGGAACTCATTGCATTCTTCAAGTTAGCATGGATTAGGAGGGAGCTAATTGTTCTTCATAACCCTCAACAAAATGGTGTAGTAGAAAGAAATAACAGATCTATTGAAGAAACCGTAAAAGCCTTACTAAATGATCAAGGTCTATCCATGTTCTTACGGGGAGAAGAAACAACAACAACAATATATGTGAAGAATAGAAGTCCTCATTGTATATTGAAGGACATGACACCAGAAGAAGCCTTCTTAGGTAAGAAACCTAATATGGAAAATCTAAGAATATTTGGATGCCCTGTTTACTCTCACATTCCCAAGGACAAAAGAAATAAACTAGAACCCTCAAGAAAGAAGGGGATATTCATAAGATATAGTGATTCATACAAATCCTATAGAAAATATATTCCAGAACAACACAAGATCGAAGTCAACAGAGACGTAACATTCAATGAAACAATGGCCTTCAAGAAATCCATAAAAGAAACTATTGAAGAAGAAGAGATTGAAGAACCTAATGAAGAAAACAAAGAAAATGAAAATGACAAAAAGGAACAACCTGATCATCCTATGGAGCCATATGAAAACATTGATTCAGATATCGTACCCAAGACCAAGAAACGACCAGCTTGGCTTGAAGTTACTTTACAAGACGTAGAAAAGAACATTCAAAAAAAGGAAAATACCTAAGAGATTCTCAATTTATGCAACATACATGACGAAGCTTCTATATGAAGAACCTACCACATTTGAAGAAGCAGTTCAAAAGGGACAATGGAAAGAATCTATGATAGAAGAACATCAATCCATTATGAAGAATGAAGTAAGGGAAATCGTACCGAGACCTAAAGAGAAATCAGTGGTAACTTCAAAATGGATATATAATATCAAACATGCAACATACAGAAGCGTGGATAAATACAAGGCAAGATTCATAGCTAGAGGGTTCTCCTAGAAGGAGGGAGAAGATTATTACGAAACCTTTTCTATGGTGGCCAGATATACTTCCATCATTGCTATTATATCTCTTTCACTTCCATGGGATGGAACTTACATCGGATGGATGTAAAGCCAACTTTCCTCAATGGAGCAATTGAAGAAGAAGTATATATTGAACAACCCCAAGGATTTGAGGTACATTCCAGAGACACTCATGTTTTCATATTGAAGAAATCCCTATATCGACTCAAGAAAGCTCCAAGAGCTTGGTATACCACAATGGACAACTATTTAACAAGACTTGGTTTCTCCAAGAGTCATGCAGATCCAAACCTCTATTTCAAATTCGTGGACAATGCACCTGTAATTCTACTACTATATGTTAGCAATCTATTCATAACAGTTGAAGAGTCTCTCGTCATCCACTGCAAGGAGGAACTAGCTTCTGAATTTGATATGAAAGATCTAGGTCTCATGCATTACTACTTGGGACTAGAAGTATGGCAGAAGCGTGGTGAAGTATTCCTTGGACAAGGAAAGTACACAATAAAGATCCTTCAGAAGTTTGGAATGATGGATTGTAAGTCCATGGACACTCCGATGAATACAAATATAAGAAAAGTAAAGGATCCAGATTTTGATACAGTAGATCCATCTCTATATCGACAAGTAATTAGGTCATTGATGTATTTGGTAAATACTCAACCAGACATTTGTTTTGTCGTGAATACACTAAGCCAGTTCCAGGTGGAACCAAGACATGAGCATTGGATAATTGCAAAACATGTATTGATATATATTCATGGAACAATAAACTATGGCTTGAGATATACCGCATCCAACAATATACAACTTCATGGATTCACAGACTCAGATTGGGAAGGAAGTGTAGAAGAAAGAAAGAGAACTTCAGGCATGTGGTTCAACTTGGGCTCCACTATGATATCTTGGGGTAGGAGGAAATAGAAGTCTGTCTCACTCAACACAACAAAAGTAGAGTATATCGCAGCATGTGAAGCATGCACATAAGCAATATGGATAAGGAATTTAATCTATGTTTTATTTGATCAGATTCCTGAATCAACCATAATACATTGTGATAATAAGAGTTGTATAAGATTATTAGTACATCTTGTGTTTCATGAAAGGTCGAAACACATTGAGATCAAATACTACTTTATTCAAGATAAAGTCTAGGAAGGAGAGGTAAAGCTCGAGTATATCCACATAGATTAGTAGACAACAGACATCGTGACAAAGCCTCTATCCAGAATATAGTTTGCATATTTCCGAGAGAAGATGGGGATCATGTAAATAACTCCCTTAGATGAAAGGGAAGAAATGACTCTCCAGGTTGGGAGGGAGCATTGAAAATATTATTGAAGACATTTATTTTTTGAGATAGAAAAATAGTCCATCTTGGACAGATTCTTTCTTGTTCGGAAAGTGGATTGATATTTCTGATAGACAACAATTTCCCATTGTGGTTAACATGGGGAGTGGTCTAGGGCAGTCTATTTTCTTGAGGGTTACTCAATAAGACTAGCCCACCTCGTCGAACAACAATTTCTCATTGTGGTTAACATGAGGAACGGTCCATTTTGGAGGTTGATACATGATAGTATTTTCCTCTTGTGGTTAAAAAGGGAAATGGTCTGGACAATCATTCCTTAGGGTTTATACATTCTCTCCAGGCTGCACTTTGATTAGTGTAGGAGGAATGGCCCAGGCTCAATAATTAGGGATAAACATTCGTTAGGCTTTATACATTCTCTCTAGGGTGCACTTTGATTAGTGTAGGAAGAATTTCCAAGGGTGGGGAATGGTCCAGGTTCAGAAGACAGGACAATTATTCTTCCTTTCTTGAGAAGAATAGTCCAGATATCTCATTGTTCTACTCTGAGGGCAGATATTCTTTCATATCTCACATATGTGAGTGAAATATTGGCCCAGATAATTCATCTTATTTTAAAAATATTTTTTTATGCAGGTTGGCATCAAATGATTGTTATGGAGACTGCATGTCTCTAGATAGTAGATATATACTACTGTGGTGGATTTGTTACAATATTTGTGACTATGTGTCATAGTTTGAGTAGTTGCATACTACCATGGATAAACACAGGTGTGTTCTATCAATTTATATTGTACCAATTGTCATAGGAGATTATCTAGTTGGATAATATTGATGGTGCTCGTGATATTACCAATTGAATGGTCTGTTTGTGCTCAAGACCATACCTCCCTATCTAGGAGGGAGTGTTGATATTATGGTAGCTTTGGGAGATATGAACCTCTATTGTGACCTTTGACAAGATTAGAATGTTCTAAAAGGAAGCAAAGAACTGAAGGAAACCCTAGACAAGATGTCAACTGCAGAAATATAATTAATATGAATTAATTAGTACCCAGAAGGAGAAGTTGGCCTAGGAAAGCTTGCTAGAATTACTATAAATATAGGGCACCGGTCTCTCATTATACACACTTCTCAGAATTGCAGAGAGAATTATCTGTGCATTGCAGTCTAATAGTTTTGTGTGCAAGTCTTGGGGAAGGTGATGCGCCATTTTTTGGGTGAGACTGTTTGATCAACTTGGTTACTTCTTGCTTGGTGCATTAGCCTATCTTGGATATTGAATTGCTACCAGGATTCTTTTCTCTGTCAAGGTCAAGGTGCTCCGAGGGTCACTTCAGCCTATGTTTGGGTGACAAGGGTATTGTCAATGGTAAAATGAGCACAATCCTTCATATTCTAACACACAGATGCCCTACCTCTGCCGCAACAGGGTCCACTGACTTCTTGGTCAAGGATTGTTCTTCAATATATCGAGTTGAAGAAACTCTTTGATTCCCTTCTAGTATGTTTCTATCTGATCCACAGGTCCTTTTATGAAACTCTGCCTGTGTGACTAAGCACCAAGTGTGAGCCTCACCTCCACACGACCATGAACTATGACCTAGGGTCGATCCTCTGAGTGCTTTGGGATTTAACGAATCGAGAATTCTTGATGCGAATCACCACTGTTCTCCCAACTTCTGAAATGATGAGATTCCTCCTTGAAAATCAAACGATCTATATTTCTCCTTGATCAATGGCTGTGATCTTTTTGCGAATTCGCATTTCGCTAGTTTTCACAAACTTTCCCTTTGACTTCTTCAAGTCATGATTTAGTGAATTGTTGATCGACTACCACACGTCCCTCTCGATGGATGGTTAGGATCATTTCAACTCCATCCCTTGCCAATCTTCGACGTACATGGATCTTTGCCCCACGTTCTTTCTGATGGCCAGTCTCGATGATGTCGGGACTTCGTGTATCATGAAATCAACTCTCCTCCTGTGCACTCAAATGGATTAAGCCTCGTGCACTTCCTCTAGATCCAATGGCTATTGGTCCACACACTTTGAGATCCAATGGCTCAGATCTGTTTCTCTTGCACAGTCTCCTGTATGCCTAGATGTGAAGTTCAACAGTCCATATCTTTCCTCTGTAGCTTATCCAAATGGTTTTTATGCTCCTTCTTTTGAGCTTTGGCACCTGTCTTCCCCGACTTGGAATATTTCAATGCTTCAAAGGACTCAACCTTTGATTCCTCTGTGCACCCTGACAACTTTGGGTCTTGTCTACATTTTGAAACCACTATCCCTCCTGGGATTTGGCTACACAACTCGGACTTGGCCCTAGAACATTCCTTACAATATGCACATAACTTCTTGTTGTTCCTCCTAAGCTTGTGTGTGGCTTGGACCTCGAAGTGTCTCGACCTACATCTCCCTTCTGTTGGGACTCTGTGTGAAAAATGAACTATTCCTCCTGAGATTTGGAACTTAAAACAAGTTCTCTTCTCTACACACTCCTTATGCTTGACTAGCCTCTTGATGGATATCTTTCAACACTTCACCCGAGTTTTGGCTTGGTGCACTCCTTTCGTAGGTATTCCTGGAGAGTGTTCAACAACTTTGTTTTCCTCCTTGATATTAAACTACTCGAACCTCAAATATCCCTGTCCCTTTCACTCCTCGAAGGGATATAAGTGCCCACCTTGGCAAATTATGCTCAAGCACTCCTTGCTGAGCTGACAGAGTATTCAGTAACTTTTTAAGTGTCCTCTCCTTGACACTTATCTTATCTCTAAACTCAAAAAAAAATTCTTTCATGCACTCCTTGTATAGAATTGATGCCCGCCTGGAAAAGCTTCACAGAATACTTAGCGATTCTGTCTTCTCTCTGTGCCCTCCTCTACACAGTCCTACCTCCAAGGTGTTCTATAATTTCCCCCACCTCTTAGAGAGGTGATGAGGAGACTCAGTGAATTGGGCACCCCCACTAGGTCATAGTCTCACACTGAGGGGGGGGAAAAGTCAAGAAGTTAAAAGTTATATTTTAAAGTTGACTTAAGAAAGAAAAAGATAAAGGAGTAAAAGATAACTCAACAGAAGAATAGAAGATTAACCCTGGGAGTTAACCTAACTCAACAGAGAATTATAAGGAAAAGTATAAG
>SNQJ01S0116970.1:3376-27778 GCA_010110895.2 Picea sitchensis | reverse complement strand
GTGGGCTACGTCAACCAAATAAATTTCCAGGTCCTTCCTTTTTATTATCCAGTAAAATGAAGGGGTACAACCTACAACACACCCATTGTAACTTCCTCTTATTTATCTCATAGTATCCTCTCTCAGAATACAATAATCACACACATCCATAGCCACAATACAATTTCCTCATAAAAGAGGGTTTACTTCTAGGGAAAAAAATCTCTAAAAGAAATTCTATCGTCAAATATGAAACCTTATAATGAACGGTCCAAATTGACTACAAAATTACAATATTTTACAAGGAAAATTTTCCTTCTGAAGCTTTGTCCCCAAACCCCTATCGAGGGCCCGCATGCACGAGGACCCTCCCCCCCCCCGCGTGGAGTGTTGTACATCCTTCACAGGGTATAACAACGACTGAAAACAAATACCTATGAATTAGGAAGATAACAAGGTTCCACAACCAACAACCTCATTTAGGTTTGGGATGAAAAACCTAGTGGTTTGGTAAGTAATATAGATAAAAACCTCCATTTTTATGAATTCCTCTCTATATCTATGTTTTTGAAGTTATTTTTATATAATATATAAAATTTAGTTATTTTCGAAACTATAGACATAGATAGAGGTTGTTGTGCATATTCCAAATATACAAAAAAAAATTTAAATTAATAATGTTTATTATTTTTAATCTATTTTTGTCTTCACATATATCAAAATCCTATAATACGTTCCTCTCTTATTTCTTCTATTAATTTTTTTTCAGCTTAACCATTTCTTGAATGAGTTATATGTGACACTATAGGAGACTGATATCTATGATCTTAAAAGAAGAAAAAAAAATGATCATGTTAAGACCCTCTTAGCCTGCACGAACAAAAGACGTTGTAATTTTAGGGATATGTTGACGTTGATAATTTAAAAAATATATCAAATTAATATTATAAATTTTCAAAAAATACATGACACAATAAAAATGGGTTCTCTACAATTATACAAGTTTTTGGAAAAAAAAATTATCGTTAAGGTACTCAACACTTGCACGAAAAAAAACATATACCTTATATTCTGTTGGAAAAATAAGATACCATTTTTATAAAAAAACAAATTTGACATATTTATTCACAATTTCTATGAATAAAATTTGTATATTCATAAAGTTAGTTCAATTTCCTACATTTCATATCCTTACACTATATTCAAATTCATTATAAAAGTACCTTGAATAATCCCTCCAAGTTAACAAATTGTTGTTTTTCTAGGTTTGCATTGCCAGTAACACATCATGATAGACCATCATTAGCTTGCACTCACCCACATCTAATTTTATCATTAACTAAATCCTTGGGAAAAAATTGACATCATATTCATTGTGAATGTATCGTGTTTTTTATATGATTGGAATTGATTTCAGAAAATGACCAATTTATTTCCCATGTATGTTAGATATGATTGAATGAATGCAAAAATATTATGATATTGTTTAATGTATTAAGTATAATGTTGTCCTAAGTGTATTTCCTTCATGATTTTAGATTAACATATTTTCACTATTGAATTCTTTTTAATGCTCAACATATTTTCTTTTTGTCAATACTGTAAGATTTGTTTATACAAATACCTTGTATGTTAATTGTGTTTTCTTTCTGAAATTCATCCAAACGTCTCCTTTAAATCTCAAAGACTTGATACACATGGGAAAATTCCTCTTGGGTTGAAATTCCTCTCATCATCTTTTCAAAAGTGACTGAGGGGGTTTTGAGAAAGTAAACAAAACTTTTATGAGAAGTTCCACCACATCACAACTTTAAAACCCTATCTGAGTTTTAGCTCTGAGGTTCCTTGGCATAGTTTCATTTACATCCATGGAACATCTCAAGGGATAACATATATTTTAAACTAGGATTTGAACATATAATCACTGAGTTTTAGCTCTGAGGTTCCTTGGCATAGTTTCATTTACATCCATGGAACATCTCAAGGGATAACATATATTTTAAACTAGGATTTGAACATATAATCACCCATCGACATTTGTATATTTTTTTATGTGATAGTGTTTTTTGTTAAAAGGTGACTTGTCAATTATGTTTGGCTCAGAGATTTGTAATTTATTTTCTAATCAACATTAATACAACTAGCACTTTCTTCCATGGTAATAGTGATGATAATGAGTTTTCCATCAATAAACCCTTTTTACTTTTAATATAGAAGAAAGACCCATTTTAAAATCAATAGGAATAAGTGTTCTATCTTTTTTTATCACAATCCATGGTTATTAGAAATATTATTACTCTTTTAACTTATCAAATTTTGATTTAGTAGTCACATAGAATTGCAAGGGTCCCTACAAGAATATTCACTTCTTATTCTACACAATTTCTATCACACAAAAAATAATTCATAAATTCGATTTTAAAATTCTTTAAAATTTATCTAGCTATCGTTTTCTCACATTTTTATTGGTGTTATCTTTTAATTCACCTTCAATTGTAGTGACAGTAGAGAGGTGATGTACATATTAGAATGGGATATATCTTGTCATGTATTGTTACATTATGTTATGTTGAAAGAAAAAAAACTATGTACGCACATATGTACATGACAACATCCAAAAAATTAAAGCAGTGTCAATCTATCTTAAACTTGGATCTATCAGGCACCAAGAAGGATCAATTTTTTTAAGGTGTATTTTTTTTTCATTTAATATGAAGGAATTAATACATAACATGGAATTAAATAAAACAAAAAATTTCACTTTAATATGATGCTTGATAAATCCAAATTTAAAATAAATCTATGCTAGTATATTTCAAGCTTGATATGTATATATCTATTTTTTAAAAGAAATGACAAGATCAAGTTCATTAATCAAAGAGGTAAACTTTATTTATCCTTTATAAAAAGAAACTATATAATAAGTTGTCTTTAGCTTTTAGCTTCTACTAAGAACAATGTAAATTTCTTTATTTTTGTTAAGGAACTCCCTTTTGTTAAATGATTTTCAATGGTTTTTACACTTTATTAGGATTTTCATTTAATGCATTTTTTATTTCCCAATGAATTTTTAATCTCTGAATGAATTTTTAGATGTGCTACTATTTTTTTCTCACTTGGTTCCAAAACACTCATTTTTATTCTCTTTTTTTATGTGTAATGATCAATTATTGTAGTTTTGTTAGTTAAAATTACCGAATGATGCATTTGTTGTCTTGCTTGCCTTGGTGTGATCGTACACAAACTATGCACTAGAGACATTGATTGTTTATTGTTAGCACATGCACATGCTATGTGATCCAAATGGATACAAAAAGGCCTAAAAATCAAAGTTCTTGGATTCAAATGAAACTAACACCATCATGTAGGGCTCATTGTGTCGTTTCCGACAATAATTTTTTTTCCAAAAATGGACTCGGTATGGTGAATTTATGGAGATCTGAAAATTTTCCCAAATAGGAAAAAATTCAAAGTCAACAGTGAGAGGTCGTACTGCTGACATCAGCGTGACATGTAAGATGATGTTAGCATGCTGACATGGCAGCACCAGGAGGTGGCACATGTCAAGCATTTTTGGTGTTTTTGGGTGTTGATGTGGCAGATGACTAGACTATATGGACATTGACGTGGAAGTTTGTACATTGACATGGAAGGTTCAGGTCATGACATGTGGTAGGGTACGTATTACAGGTGGTAGTGATGTGGCAGGATCTAGGCATGACATGTGGCATATGGTTCTGACTTGGAAAATCGACTGGACATGGTGACTGTGTTGTTGACTGTGCACTGACTATGTGTATGGTGGTGAATCAAAAGGTGACATGTGGCTCAATCAGAGGGTGCCACATGACACCCTCTATGAGGCCAATGTTGTCCGGGTAAAAAATTTATTGCACTCTACAAGATTCGACCACCGGACCTATTCCCATGCAATGACTTCACTCCAACCGGTGGACTAAATGCACTGTTCTGTTATGTGTTTAACCGAATGGAGAAATATTTATTTAAATTGGATAGCACAATTTTGGGGGGCTTAAGCACCTGATCGACAGGGATAGCCCATCGACCAAGGCACATTCTTGGTGACCATTGGCATAAGACTAGGAACTCGATAGAAAAGAGATACCACTTTGTGCATGACCGCATGCCTTCTAAGTGACCACAGGCTCAGGGCCAGGGCGGAGGACTAGGGCTTCAACGCCTAACGCATGGCCACATGGGTGCCCATATGACTAGGACCCGGTTGAATATGGGGTGCGTACACATATATTTTCCTGGATTGGGTTTTGGATTATATTAATTGGAGTTTTTTGTTAATTATGCTGATTTTTGTGGATTTTTGTGGATTTTTGCCCAAAAAGGAGGATCTGGAGCCCTTTTTGGGGCCAGATCTTGGGAGGAAGTTGGGAAGTGAACCCAAACTCAAAATATATATAAAACAAAGGTTTTTGACAGCCATAGGAGGTTCAATACAATATAATGTTGAATTTTTTTTTATCCAGGTGAATATTGGTGGCTCCTCTTGTCAATTTTTGGTGCAACACGTTCGTATGTACTTCTTTGTAATTGTGGGTTATACACTTTCTGTCTGAAGCCTTACACATCTTCTAGGTGGATACTGGTGGCCTCCCACCTAATCCAACTGGCTTATTTTGTATGCTTTCATGTCATCACATCTTGTTGTACTTCCAGGGTTGTTTTGGGCCCCTAAACAGTGTTTTTTTGGCTCACCATAGTCAAACTATAGACAAAGTCAAAGTTTGACAATGTAATACGTAGTTCTCGAAAATACCTTTCCAATGAGATATCACGCGCCTAGAATGGAGATCATGTGCAAAAGTTATGACCCTGGGAACTTAATGTACTAACTTACCCAAACATGCCCACATGACTTTTGGCGTTTCATCTCCTAAAGTTAGTTTTTTGGATGTATAGGGTTATGGAATTCATGTTTATCATAAAAAGGCCTTTAGAGCCTCATTGTAATCATCTTATGGAGAATGAGCGTAGCTGTCACATCTATTCTTAGAGATAAAGATGCCACCATTCTAGCGAGTCTTGCACTCTGTATTTTTATAGTCTCTTTACAATTCTTTCATTATTAGAAATCAAGTATTGTTGTATTTCTCTGTTTCTGGAAATTTTCATGAGTATTTCCTTGTAATTTCTCTTCTTTCATTTCATTCCAAAAATAAATCCAGATCATTGGTATCAAAGCAAGCTTCTCTTGATCGTTTTTCAATGCATGTCCCCAATGATGTCCGAGTATAGACATTTAGGTCTCGAGTTTGTCTCTCTTGAGGAAAATCACTCTTGCATGCTCAAGGAACCCTCGATGGTGGAAAAAAAGAAAGACAACCGAGAAAAAGGTTCTATTAACCTGTTTCTTGAGCAAGCTCTCACACGAAAAAGGGATGAAATGATGGAAATGTTTTCACACATTCTTCAATGACTACCGATAGCAATAGGTGCATCTTCATCAAGCGACCATTTTGGAGGAACCTCTCCCTTCAAGGTACATTTTAATTTTGATAGTCCCATATTTGAAGGTCTGATAGATGCAGATGCCCTAGAAAAATGGTTAAATCTATTAGAAGGTTATTTCTTTGTTCACAAATTTTCTGATAGGGAAAAGATCAGCTTCGCACTCCTCAAGGCTCTCCCCCCATGTCAAACATTGGTGGGAAACTTACTGGGAGAAAATTTCCATAGAGGAATCTGAAATATATGAGGTCGATCCCACTTGGGATTTTTTTGTGGATGCGGTCAAAGAACAATACTATCATGTTAATAACTATGAAGAACAGGACATGAGATGGACCACACTGTGGAATGAGAAGAGCCAAATAGTGTCAGAGTTCAAAAATACTTTCCATACCTTGAACACCAAGCTGGGTATCAAATACTCCTAGTGACATCTAGTTCTGAAATACCATGGGGCTCTACATAGGTACATCCAAACCAAAATGGATTTCCTAAACATCTCATCATTGCGAGTTTCCTATCAATATGCTATCAAAATCGAGAAGAAATTTAGGCACCAGAAAAAATGGGAATTCAATTTTGAAAATATGCAACAACCAAAGCACAATAAAGATGACCCTAACCAATAACCTCTAGGTAACTGTTCTAAGAAACAGGAAAAAAATGGTAAAATAAAGATGAAGAATGACACTGGGAAGTGGTGTGACTTCCACAAAATCCCCTGGCACAACATCGATGAATGTCACTTGAAATAGTCATTGGTGTTTAAGGTCAAAGACATAGAGCTAAACCCTGATTCAGAATCTAATCTAGAAAATATTGAAAATAGATAGATCATCGATGCAAACCCCACTGCTATTGTTGTGACCACAAAAATTCAACTAGAAGAACTAGTAGATCCTGAAGAGGGGGAACACCTCTTTCATTCACATATGTGGGTGAAGGTGACCCCATTGCATTTCATTGTTGATAACGATAGCCAGAAGAACCTCATATCAACTAAGGTCATCAAACAATTGGTTTTGTCAACAACACCACAACCGCATCCATACAACATCAGGTGGCCTCACTAGGGACGAGATCTTCGCATCAGCTAATAGTGTCTCATGTTCTATGTCATCCATCCATTGAAGGATGAGGTAGTATGTGATATTTCCCCTCTTGATGTTTATGATGTTTTTTTGGGCCAACCATATATGTGGAAACGTCATGTTTTCTATGAGTCTAGACCCCGTAGTGTCATTATTACTCTAGGAGGTCATCTCTACAGGATACCAGAGGTAGTTTCAACTACTACTCCACCAAAAAAACACCGCAAGGTAATATCTCATACTACAAAATTCATCCTCTTCACAATCTATTGAAAGGATATACAGAAGACCACCACAACCGTGACTACAGACTCAACACCTTCTATGAAAAAAAAAACAGATTTTCGAAGAGACATAAAAGATTGTTTCTTCACCTACAATGGTGCCTACATAATGCCCCATCCAACCTAGAGACAACAGGTTGGTGGAGCAGATTCAAAACCTCCAGCAACAAGTTTGTGACATTCTTCCACAAGCCAAGAAGCATAACTTCTCCAACAAGGCACACAACTCACCAAGCTTTAGATTCAGAGAATGATTTCCCCTCTTCCCTGGGCACTCAACGCAATGGATACCATTGATTCCTAATGGGGTAGGATTGATCCGGGTGGATATTGGTGGCCACCCACCTAATCCAATTGGATTCTCTTATCAGTTTTTAGTACAACATATTCTTCTGTACTTCTTTGTAATTGTGAGTTCTACACTTATGGGGCTGTCTGAAGCCCTACACATATTCTAGGTGGATACTGGTGTCCTCCAACCTAATCCAACTGGATTATTTTGTATGTTTTCATGTCATCACATGATGTTGTACTTCTAGGTCCATTTTGGCCCCTTAAACAATGTTGTTTGGCTCACCATAGTTAAATTGTAGATGGAGTCAAATTTTGATGGCGTAATGCGTAGTTCTTGAAAAGGCATTTCCAACGGGATATCATGTGCCTAAAATAAAGATCGTATGCTAAATTTATGACCCCGAGAACTTAATGTACTAACTTACCCAAACGGGCCCACATGAATTTTGGCATTTCATCTCGTAGGGTTAGGTTTTTGGATGTATAGGGTTTTAGAATTCCTGTTTATCATAAAAATGCCTTCAGAGCCTCATTGTAATCATCTTCTGGAAAATGAGCATAGCCATCACATCTCTTCTTAGAGATAATGTTGCCACCATTCTAGCGAGTCTTGCACTCAGTATTTTTACAATCTCTTTACAATTCTTTCATTAATAGAAATCAAGTATTGTTGTATTTCTCAGTTTAGGGGAATTTTCATGAGTATTTCATTGTAATTTCTTTTCTTTCATTTTGTTCTGAAAATAAATCCAGATCATTTTGTAAAGCTTAAGCCATTTTTATGAAGGGAATCCATTAACGAAGCGAACTTTGGAGGCCATTTCAGGGAGCTACGCTCATCCTTTTTCAGTGTCATCAGTTGTGTTGGATTCTTGAGGTCAAGGAGAACACATATAGACCTATTTTTAATCCATTTGATGTACTTCTGATGTATTTTTGAATCATTTAATATTAATAATAAATCCTCCCCCACTGAGACAAAGGCCCAGAGATGTAGGCATCCTTGTTGAACTTCGTTATCAATCTTTGGCATTATGTTTTGTTGTTCTTAGTGCTTATTTTCTCTTTTGCATTCTTTATGATGGTTGCAACATTATTTTATTAAATTTTCTTCTTCTCTTCAATTTATAAATGGTAAATCAACTAATGCATAAACTTAACCAAAGTCTTTAAAAGATCATTTCAGATCAAGTGGTATCAGAGCATGTTGACAATTGTTTGATTGAGTTTGCATGATTACAAGGGAAAAACTAAGTCATGGTGAAGGAGATATTGTAGAAGGATATCTAGATATTGGATCAAGAAAGAGGACATATCAAAGTGAGAAGATGGAATCGGAAGAAGGACTTTCTCAAATTAAAGAGAGTTTCAAAGAACTTTATTTTCCATGCCGAGAAGGTAAAAGTGTTGTATGATGATTACTTGGAATGAAAGAGACTGGTTCAAGGGGAATCTTCAAAGTAAGAAAAAAGTGAAGAAGGAGAGGACCCTAAAAAATGTCCTCCTTCGCCTCCTTCATGTCCATATTATTCTTCTTCTTCAAGTACAAGTTCGATTACTACTTCTGCAATAAAATAGTATCATTCTCATAAACATAATCCTGACATGCCATTACTTAAACTTGATGTAAAATTTGTTTTTCCTATGTATGATGGTGAAGTTAATGTTGAGAAACTTGATAACTAGGTTAGACAGATGGAGGTATATTGTAATGTGCAGCAAATCAAATATGAGGAAACCAAAATTGGATTGGCATCGCTTCATCTTAAAGGCACAACTCTCATCTGGTGTCAAAGTAAGATGCAACATGGAACTCAACAAGTTGGTAAGATTTTTCCATCGTGGCATGACTTTATTTCCACACTTAGAAAACAATTTTATCCTTTGGTGATCCATATTTTATGAGAAGAGAGAAATGAATACATATTATTATCAAAATATGCTTAACACGGAATAACATATATACAGTAAAATTGGTTTCTATTCAATAAGGAAATAAGATGAAACTGTAAAATTCAGCGGAAAGAAAGCTTGCTAGAATGGTGGCAGCTTATCTTTGAGAAGAGATGTGATCTCTGCACTCATTAGCAAGAATATGATTACAACGAGGCTCTCAAGGAATTTTTAAAATAAACATGAATGTCAGAAACCCTATACATCCAAAAAACTAACCCTAGGAGATGAAGTGCCAAAAGTCATGTGGGCCCTATTTGGGTAAGTTAGTACATCAACTTCTCAGGGTCGTAACTTTTGCATACGATCTTCGTTTTAGGCGCATGATAGACCATGGGATAGGTATATCCGAGGAATAAACATTTTTCCTATGGTGTACCCTACACATTATTACTGTGGTGAGCCCTAAAAACATTGTTTAGGGCCTCAAAACAACCCCGGAAGTCAGGGACCCGAAAACTAGGAAACAACTCTCGAACTGGAAAACTACCAAAATGAGCCAGTTGGAATAGGTGGGAGGCCACTAACATCCATATGGATCAATACTCCCCCCTTAGGAATAAATGTTCTCCATTGCATTGAGTTCCCCCATTAGATGAGGAAATTTATGCTGAATTTGGCCTCAGGTGAGCCACTTGCCTTGGTGTAGGAGCTATCATTCTTTGACAACTCGATAAATATGGATCCTTTGCTGGTGAGTTCCCTTGACATGTTTTTCCACAATATTATCATTTTATTCTTGTTGTATGCAATCAGGTTTGAGCTCTATTGGTTTCAGTTTTTCTACTATCTCTAATGTGTCCAATAATGGTGGGAAATAAGGTCGAAGGAGATCCACGTTGAACATTGGGTGCAGGCCATGGAAAGGAGGAATGTTGAGCTCAAAATAATTATCACCCACGGCCTTGGTGATGGTGTAGGAACCATAATGGAGTGGTTGAATCTTTCTATGGGGTCAGGTAAGGCGTTCTTTATGCAAATGCAACCAAACTTTGTCACCCACCTGAAACTTATATGGCACTTGGTGTTGATCATGGCCCTGTGTGTACTTGTCATTGGACATTTGTAGGATATCCTGAACCTATTGTCAGATGTTCTCGATCCTCTCAATGAACTGGGTGGCTTTGTCAGCTTTAGTTGGAGTAGGAGGTGAGTCAACCAAGGTGACCGCAAGTGGTAGTGCAACATCTATGGGACCCAATGGTTGGAATCCCAACCCCACTTGAAAGGGGATGTGGCCAGTTGAGATATGAAAGGATCGGTTGTAGCTATGTTGGACATAGGGAAGACTCTCATCCCATGTGTGAGGGTGCTTGGAATTATACATGTGTGGGATATGCACAATCATTAGATTTACGACCTCGGTTTGACTATCTGTCTGGGGGTGGAAGGTCGTGGATTTGTTGAGCTTGGTATGTAGCAGTGACCAAAGGCTCGACCAGAATGTGCTGGGAAATCAACTTTCCCGATATGAGACAATGGTTTTTGGGATTCTAAAATGTACCTAGAGTCATTCAAAGAAGATCTTGGAAGTGGTCTCTATTGTGATGCTCTTCTTGCAGGTGGCCAGAATCGCCATCTTAGAAAAGCGATCAACAACCAAACAAAAACAGTCATTTCCCCACTTGGTGAATGAGAAGCCTGACATGTAGTCCATGGAGAAGGATTCTCATGGCCTGATAGGAGTAGGAAGAGGGGTGTACATGCCATGTTTCTTAGTGGTTAGTTTGGAAATAGTGCAGGAAATGCAGGACCTGATATACTTACTGACCTCCTATCGAAGTTTTGACCAGTAGAATTGTTTTTGCAGCATTGCCACTGTCTTTTTGACGACGAAGTGTTCTGCCACCTGAATGTAGTGGGATTCCTAGCTCAACTTCACTCGCTCTCTTGATGGAACACAGATATGGCCCAGATGGTATAAAAGCCCATCCTGAAGATGGAAATTAGAGACAACTATGTTTGCACCCAACATTTGGTAGGTGGTGGAAAAGTATGGTACTATGTCATAGAGTTGGGGCCATCCAAAGATCTCATGGCTGCAAGAGTCTAGCACCATGGTGAGTTCCACGATTGGTGATCTATTGAGGCAATCAACAACGCGGTTGGTGCTTCTTGTTTTATACTTGATGTTGAGGTGGAATTGCTACAAGTATGTGGACCACTTCTGATGGTGGTCATTCTGCAATATTCCTTGTGTCTACATGAACTGCAATGGCTTATGATCAGTGTGGATGACTGTCTCCTTCCCAAGAATGTTAGATCTCCATTGGCGACAAACTTGCACAATGTAGCACATTTATTTTTCGTAAGTATGATACTTACAGAGAACATCTAATAGTGTCTCACTATGATAGGCCACAGGGTGGTCATGTTGAGTGAGAATGACACCCACAACATAGTATGAAGCATCTATCTCAATCTCAAAGGGATGTTGTAGGCTCGGTAATGAAAATATTGGGGTTGAGCACAAGTGCTACTTCAAATCATCAAACTCTTGTTGTTGGGACCGACCCCACACAAAGTTTTCCTTACCACCACCCCTAGTTACTTGGTTGAGGGCCCATGTAATATGGGAGAATCCCAACATGAAACTGTGGTAGAAATTGGAAAGGCCCAAGAAGCTTTGAAGCTCAGTGAGTGTGGTTGGGGCTGGCTAGTCACAACTGACTTGGATCTTGTATGGATCCACATGTACACCATGATGATCAACGATGTATCCTAGGTAATGGGCCCTGTCCATGTTGAAGGAGAATTTTTCCAAGTTGGCATATAGCTTGTGCCACCATAGAGTGTGTAGAATCAATTGAATATGCTGCAACTCTTTTTCCCAAGTCTTGATGTAAATGAGAATGTCATCTAGATAAACCACTAAAATAGTATTGGTCAATGGTCACAGGATACCGTCCATCATCCTCATGAAAGTGGCTGGAGCATTTTTCAAGACAAAGGGCATGACCAACCACTTGAAAATACCTTCCTTTGACTTGAAGGTGGTCTTCCATACATCTGTTTGTTTTATCGAGACCTGGTTCTAGCCATATTTTAGATCAATCTTACTAAAGTATTTGGCCCCTGTGTGTTGATCAAGGAGGTCATCGATTTGGGGAATTAGGTACCAGTTTCTGACTGTGATTTTATTCAGGGCCCAATAATCAATGCAAAGTCTCCAAGTTCCAAATTTATTTTGTACCAACATGATTAGGCTCCCACAAGGTGATGAGATGGGACAGATGTGCCCCTTTTGGAGGAGGTCTTAGATCTACCACTTGATCTCCTCATTCTCTAATAGAGAGCGGCGGTAGACTGGCCCATTGGGAAGTGGTGTGTCGGGGTCATATCAATGGGGTTCTTGACCTGACAGTGCAGAGGTACCCCAGTAGGTGAGGAGAAGATATCCAAGTATGCTTCCATGATCTTCTCTACTTTCTTCTGCTGTGTGGAGAGGTCAGTCATGGAGACCCTAGATGTGGCTGTGATATTTCACTCATTTTGAGAGTGAATCATGAAGAAGACAAACTTCCCCATCTAAGAGATGACCTTCCTACATTGCTTGGTAGAGATCAAGGAAAAATCACTAGGTGGAACTGCCTCTGGTATCTTGTACAATTTCTTGTTCAAAGTAATAATAACATTGCAAGGCCTACACTCATATATGACACGATGTTTCCATAAATATGGTTGGAGCAAAAGAACATTTCAAAATTTGAGAGGGGAAACATCACACAATACCTCATCTTTGAAGGGCCTGATGTCGTACGACAATTGATATTTTTGGTTGACGCGGATATCGCTTCCTTGGTGGAGCCATCTGATGGTGTAGGATTGCGGGTACAGTGTTTTTGGCAGGGTGAGTTGCTTGAAAACCTCTATTGAGATGAGGCTCTTCTAGCTAGTGCTATCAATGATGAAGTGCATTGGGGTACTCTTCACCCACATATGTGAATGAAAAATGCACTCGTCTTCCTCTGGCTCACCTGGTTCACCAGGATGGAGCTTGGTGGTAGCAATAGTAGCATTGGGTTCTACATCAATGATCCATATCCCCCTTTCTGGCTCTAACTCAGAGTCGAAAACAACATCTAATTTAGAGGATTTCACCTCAGCCGCCAATGACTAATTTGAGTGGCAATCAATAGTGTTATGCCAGGGAATCTTATGGTAGTCACACCACTTCCCGATATCTTTCTTTGTCTTTTCATTGCCCTTCTTTTCTTGTGGCCTGGAATGGTTTTCCTAAGGCGGTCCATATTTTATCTGTCCTTTGTTCTGTGGGTTGGGGTCGCCCTTTCCTGGATTTTGCTGTGAGGGGTTCCCAGTCTCAAATTGCCACATCTTTGTTTTGAACTTCTGCTCAATTTTGACAGTGTATCATTAGGTCATGCCCAAGGATGATATTTCCAAAATCTCCATTTTGGCCTGGATGTATCTATGCAGATCGCCGTGATACTTGAGCACCATATGTAACTTAGTATATTTGATACCCACCTTGGTGTGCAAGGTATGGAATATATTTGTGAACTCGGGCACTGCTTGGTCTCTTTCCTGTCGCAGTGTGGTCCATTTTGTCTATAGGTCATCATAATTTCCAACAGGGTAGTATTGTTCCTTAATATCATCCCTGAAGGACTTCCAAGTGAAAATGACTATAAATAATGAGGGTTCCTTTGTTTCCTTCTTCTCACAGAAAGTTTTCCACCAATATTTGACACGTGGAATGACTTTGAGGAGTGAAAAAGTAATCTTTTCTCTATTCAAAAATTTATGGACAGCGAAATGCCCTTCTAGCAGATTCAGACATTTTTCTACAACATTTTCATCTATCTGGCCTTAAAATATATGAGTATCAAATTTGATTTGTACCTTTAAGGGGACGATGCCTCTGTTTGAGGAAGATGCATCACCCAATGGTAGCCTTCGAAGTATTTGTGAAAAACTATCCATCATCTCGTTCCTTTTCTATGTGAGGGATTCATCGAGAAACATTTTGAAGGGATCTCATGTCTCGTCATCTTTCTTTTCTCCCATCGTGAGAGGTATCCTGGGAATGTGAAAGATTTTTTCCACAAGAGAAAAAATCTCAAGATCCAATTCTTTGTACCCTGCCCTCGTTGGGGACATGCATTAAGAACGACAAGGAGAAGATTGCTCTGATACCATTGATCCAGATTTTATAAGAAGAACGAAATGAATACAGATTATTATCAAAATGTGTTTAACACAGAATAACATATATATAGTAAAATTGGTTTCTATTCAAATAAGGAAATAAAATGAAACTATAAAATGCAACGAAAAAAACAAGCTTGCTAGAATGGTGGCGAGTTATCTCTGAGAAGAGATATGATGGCTACGCTCATTCGCAAGAAGATGATTACAATTATGCTCTCAATGAATTTTTACAATAAAAAGGAATGTCAAAAACCCTAGACATCCAGAACCTAACCCTAGGAAATGAAGCGCCAAAATTCATGTGGGCCCCGTTTGGGTAAGTTAGTACATCAACTTCCCGGGGTCGTAACTTTTGCATACGATCTCAGTTTTAGGCGCACAATATCTCGTTGGAAAGTTCTATATGAGGAATAAACATGTTTCCTATGGATATCCCTACACATTTTGACTCTGGTGAGCCCTAAAAACATTGTTTAGGTCCTCAAAATGACCCCAAAATTCAGGGACCCAAAAATAGGAAACATTTGTCAAACTAGAAAACTGCCAAAATGGGCCAATTGGAATAGGTGGGAGGCCACTGACATCCATCTGGATCATTTGGGGATAATGAAAAGGATTTAATTGAATTTAAAAGTCTCAAGTTAATAAAAGGACAATCGGTGCAGGAATATACAGATGAATTTCATAAGATGGATTTGATATTAGATGTTCCATTAACTACACAAGAAACTCTGATGAAGTATATAGGAGGTTTGCCTACTTATATTCATAATACTATATTTATGTTTGGACCTAATGATATTGACGATGTTTTTTTTCAAACAACATATATTGAAACAGGAAAAATTGGAGTTGGTGTATCATGGGAATCATCTTCAAAGAAAGAAGGAAAAGACAAAGGGAATGGGAAGAAAGAAAATTCAGTGACAATGAAGGAAGAGAAGCTCTCTTGCAAGAATTGCAAGAAAGAAGGGCATGATGATGAACATTGTTGGCAATTTCACCCAGAGAAAAGACCGAAGTGGTTCAAAGAGAGGAAAGGGAGGCAAAAAGTTGCAACAACAACACGACCAACAGACTTGGGGTCAGATTCAGGTGATGAGACTAAGATCACAACAGTTGGTTTGTCAGGTAAAATTGGTGATGGTTTTGATTCAAGAAGTAAATTGTTTCATATAAGGGTCATTATGAAACATATCAAGAACGACACATTGATAGATAGAAGATATCAATCTAACTTAATTTCGGAAGAAGTGGTTAAGAAATAAGGATTAAAAACTAAGACGCATCACAAACCCTATTCACTAAATTGGATAAGCAAAGATAAAAAAATTCCCATAACAAAGAAATGTATCATAAAGTTTGCAATTAAATATAAGTATGTGGATGAAGTAATATGTGATGTGGTGTTACTGGAAACATGTGGAATGGTATTAGGTAGCCCTTATTTATATGATCAAAAATCAATCTTCTTCAGGGAACAAAATCAATATCACTTGTTTAAGAAGGGAACCAAATATGTTGTACATGCTCGTCATATAAAAGCAAATCAATATCTTCTAACAATGGAACAATTAAAGAAGACAAATTATGCAAGCAATACACCTATAATTGTGCCAAGTAAAGAAGTTGATCATAAGAATGAAAATGATATGGTTGTAGGATGGGAGTTCAATCATACTTTTCTTCAAGATAAGTTAATATTGTGCAAGCCCATCAAACATATTGGTTCATTTTCAGTCATATTTTTTATATTATCATTGCTAATGTTTTCTACATGCATGGTAATGGATTCATAAAGATGTGAATGAGTTCAAGTGGCTAACAATATGATTTCATTTGTCATGTTTATTATGTAATTGGTTATGATGTGACAGGTGCACAACACATAGTTTAAAGACAAAGGACAAGTGGGGAGGCCTATTTCGCACTTGATGTCTCGTTAATATCCTTTTGGAGGACCAAAAGGCCTTCGTGGGGATTTGTGATCCAAATGGATCCAAAAAGGACTAAAAATAAAATCTCTCGGATTTGAAAAAAACTGGTGCCATCGTGTAGGGGTTGTTGTCCCATTCCCGACGGTATATTTTTTTCCCAGAAATGGAGTCTGTATGGCGATCTAAAAATTTTCCCAAATAGGCAAAACATTCAAAGTCAACAGTCAGAGCCCATATTGTTGACATCAATAGTACTCCATCATGACATGGTAGATGATGTTAGCATGACATCATGATGATGTCATCATGCTGACGTGGAAACACCAGGAGGTGACATGTGTTAGGAATTTTTGGTGTTTTCGGGTGTTGATGTGGTGGATGACTAGATTGTATGGATGGCAGTCCATATAGTGACATGGAAGACTCAGGTTGTGACATGTGGCAGGGTATGGATGACAGGTGGCAGTGACATGGCAGGCTCTAAGCATGACGTGTGTACGATGCTAAGTCGACAAGCTAACTGGACAAGGTGACTATGCTGCTAACTGTGTGTATGGTGGAAAATCACAGGGTGACACATGGCCCAATCACAGGGTGCCATGTGGTACCCTGGATTAGGCCAATGTTGGACGGGTCAAAAATTTATTTCACTTTGCGGGATTCGACCACCCGACCTATTCCCATGCAATGACTTCACTCCAACCAACGGATTGACCGGGTTGTGGTGTTACTTGTTTAACCGAATGGAGAAATATTTATTTGAATTAGATAGCGCGATTTTTGGGGGGTAAGCACTCATTCGGTAGGGCTATCCTACCAACCAAGGCTCCTTCTAGGTGATCGTTGGCATAGGACCAGGAGATAATTATATAATTTACATAGTTTAATGACTATGTAAATCATATTGCATACAAAATATCTAATAGAATTAAATATGTTCTCTGACTTCAATTGATGGTTGGTATGATGAATTAAATGATTATGGTGGGTTTTGATGTAGACCCCCTACTGTGGTAGGGTCCACTGATCTCCCATTCACTGGATTTTTCAATCTCCTCGAGTTGGGATAGTTCTCTTGTCCCTGTTGGAAATTTCACTCTTCAAATCCACAGGTCCTCTCACGAAACTCCACCTGCGTGACTAAGCACTCAAGCATGAGATTCTATTCCATGCGGTCATGGGTTGTGACCGCACGCCTATGCAAAAAGTGTATCACGAGTTCACGTATAAGGATTCCTTGGAATGAGCCTACTCAATCCTCTTGATAGTCGATTCTCGATGAGGCCTGAGAAGTGGTTAGCTCCCCTTGAAAATTTCCCCACGTGACCACCACTTGTGACCACCAACTAAGCCCAGAAAGGCTCATCATGTTTTGTGACCTCAGGACTTCCACGTATGAGTCCACTCTAACTCTCAAATCCCCGATTTTTTAAACGAGCTAATGTTCCTTAGCTCTCCCTTTGGTCTCTGTCCATGTGACCCTTACCTATGACCTGGGGCTACTCCTCCAAGCACATCGGGACTTCACGTTTCATGTTATTGAAGCTCAACCCCCATGCTTACCTTTTGAAATCCCGATCCCCGAACCTCTGATATTTCCTTCGCCTAGATTGATGGTCACGTTTCTCTCATGATATGACGGCTCAGATCCAATCTCAAGTTCGAACCTCATGATTCCTTGACTCTACTCCTTTGACCTTCTCTAGTAGCGAGTCAGTGAAATGTTGGTCTCTCACCACGCGTCCCTCTAAAATGGACATCCTTGATGACATCAAGACAATTAACGGCTGTGATCCTCTCACAAATACTCTCTTTGTGAATTGTCTTGATTTTGTTCTTTTTATTCTTCACTCTACGAGTCAGTGAAACGATGACTCTTCACCACGTGTCTCCCTTGACAACGGATGGTCCTGATGACTTCAGAACGATCAACAGTTATGATCCTTTCAAGAGTTCGCATTTCGTGAAACCTCACGAACTTCCCTTTGACCCTTTCAAGTTGTGAGTCAGTGAAACATTGTGCACTTTCCACATCCCCTCTCTGATGGACGGTTCCGATGGGTTCGGAACTTTCCCCGTGCGACTTCCTCCGGATCCAACGGTTGTTGGCTCACATGCCATCTATGACGGTTCATATATGTTTTCATCCTGCCCTTACTTCTCGCTTCCTGGACATGGATTTGACAGTCCAGATCTTTCCTGTAACTGATCTATGACCACTGTACCTTCTCTCCTGAACTTCCGCCTTCTCCCAGACTTAGAAGATTTTTGAGGGTTCAAAGACTCGATCTTCGCCCCTCTTGTGAATCCAACTCCTAGATCTCGCTAAAACTTGTAGAAAGTGCTATATTTTCTGATATTTATCCCTTGGAAGGATTTCTATCTCCCACACACATCTTGCATTCTCAGGATTTCGAATAACTCAGTTCGAAGGATTTTCTTGCCATGAAAATGCTTCTTGCCCACCTAGTGTTCTTCTGTATTGGTTCTCTGAAGCTTGTTGGCTCCTTGACGTTGTTCACACCTTGAACCTAGTCCGAGTTTCTATGAATCGCTCTTTGAACTTCTCTAAATAAATCCTAGACTCGTTCTACGCACTCCTTGTGCTCGAGATGCACACCTTGCATACAAGTATCATTAGAGAAACGATTGAAACTCAACTAGTTTCGTCACAAACTCAAACAATTAATCTCTCAAACACTCATACATGAAATGAACTATAACAAATCATACACACAGAATAAAATTCATTCAATTGCACAAGAAATGAACCCAGTCCAAGGATTTGAGACAATTTTTGTCTGCTCTATTCATTCATGAAAACAAAATACATAGTGTTTCTGCTATTCTACTATTCTCTAATGATCTCTCTATTCTATCTCTTACATTCTCTATATTACAATGTAATAATGAAAAACTATCTAAGGATTTCTCCATGAAATCTCTCGTCCTGTTTTGAAATCTATCATTTCAAATTCAAATATATTACCTACTTTGTCCTATTACAATAACTACTATTTATTGCTAGATAGAGTTGACACTCCATATCTGCAATTTCTTATAGTCCTTCAAGACTTTACAAACAAGTTACATTTTAAAATTTTGTTACAAAAATATCTCAACAACCCATTAAATTATGAGTTAAATGCTCGATTTGAAATTCTGTCATTGCTGAGATGTCCTATGTTTGCCTCCATGCGTGGGTTGTTGACTTTGAAGTTTATTCTCCCACATCATACTCCTCTGGTTAAAAAAATTCATGGACACCTGTCCATGATCTCCTTCACTTTATTTCCATGCTTCAAAATATCAGGTTATGTGACCCAAATTTCATCTTCCATTGGATGATCTTTCCACTTCACTAAGCATTCAGGATATGTCTTTCACCTAGTTTCCTTTCCATCCCTCTGTTCAATAATTTTCTCCATCTGAGGTTTTTCTTCTATGGGAAATTTCTCTTCCCATTGAATTTCTTTCTAATCATATGACTCTCCTGCTTCATCTCTCCTGTAAGGATACAGGTCTACAACATTGAATATCGACGATATCCCAACATTGTCTGGCAACTCAATCTCATAAGCATTGCCTGTGATTTTTCTGAGAATCCCACGTGGTCCTATCTTTTTCATCTTTAACTTGTTGTACATTCCCCTTGAGAATCTCTCTTTTTTCAAATGAGATAAAACTTTATCTCCAACTTCTAATTGAACTTCTCTTCTCCTTTGATCAACTATGCTCTTGTATTTTTTACTGTTGTCCTGTAACTGCTCTCTGACTCTGCCATGGAGTTTATGCATTTTTGTTGCAAAATCCTCTGCTCCAGCACTTCTGAACTCATCTTGACTCAAATCTCTCAACTCTATAATCCCTCTTGGTTGTATACCATACACAATTTCAAATGGACTTTTTCCTGTGCTCTTGTTCACTGAATTGTTGAATGAAAATTCTATCTGTGCTAGAATCTGATCCCATTGTCGACCTTTCTTAGTGACTAAAATTCTCAACAAGTTTCCTAGACTCCTATATACTACTTCAGTCTGTCCATCTATCTAAGGGTGATATGTTGAACTAAAGGATAAGTTTGTCCCTAGCCTCTTCCATAGAGTCCTCCAAAGGTGTCCTACAAATTTGGTGTCCCTATCTAAAACTATGTGTAAGGTCTCTTCCAACAGAGCCTTATAAAACATAAGTTAAAATAGAGAAATGATATCCTAACTTTTAAACATTCATTATTCATCATAATTAAAATTTATGAGCAACATCATAATAAACCACATATTCAACATATTCAACAACATGATAATAAACCACATAACACAACGTTATAATGAAAATATATACCTATAACCGATGATACTGTTGTTCTCCAACTCTACCTGATGCTCTGCCCAAAACCGACTATCCTCCCAACCAGCTAGGAGCAGAGCATCTCCGGCTCCCTAGCTCCAGGATTCCTAGCCCCTGAGCCCAAAACTCCCTGCAATAGGTGCCCCCTGTCTCATTCCACCAAACTCCAACAAGTTCCTCAAGAAAAAACCAGTACCATCCTCCAACAAGCTACTCTAGCCCCCAACCCAACAATACAGACCTCTCCTCTCTCAAAATGATGCTCTCCCCCCAAAAATCATAAGTGCCTTCTCAAGTGTTTTTCCCTCTTATCCTCCTTTCCCCCCTCTCTCATTCATTGCCTTCTCCCTTTCATTAAGACTCACCCACCTTATCCCTCCACTTAATGCCAACCACCTTATCCCCTTTTCTTTAATGGTTCCATCATTTGATACATTAAGTCTCCTTTTACTAAATTAATAAATTATTAAACTCAAATTCATTAACTCAAATATTAAATCAGGACAATTAATTAATTAACTAATATACATTAAACAATTATTTAACTCATGACAACTGATTGATTACTTAGGGTTTTTACATACACCCACCCTTCAGAAAACTTCGTCCCGAAGTTAAAGTATTTTATGATATAAGGGAAAAGACACATGGTTCACACATTCATATCCAATAACCAACGTTATCAGTAAGTAAGCCAAGAAAATTCATACATACTAGTGTACATGTGCAAGAAATGCATGTGTAGCTAGTACATACAAGTCTCGTGCATGTACAAATAACATCAACTGTCACCTCTATAGTAATTCTGTATGCATCCAATCCAATCAACAAGACTATTCAATTTATAAAATATAATAAACCAATCAATTGTTTGTGAAATCCCTTAATTACAATAATCTAGCTCAACAATGTTTATTTAGAAAATTGTAGTTTAGTTAAGTAATTATGAATATAACTATATACACATTTTCTTTTCAGAAGGAAAAACAATAAATTCTACCATAAGGCAAATCTCCATACACTCTCAACTATTTCTACTCATCCTTCCTCCCTAACTTACTTCCATATTCCGTTCCTATCCTTCCTCTGCTAGACTATCTTGGAGAATCAACTATATTGACCTAACTCCAAATAGAACCTGTAAGTGGAAGTGTCATTATATTGACCAAGCTTCCCCAGCAGGAAACTGACAGTCATCATCACACGTCTGGAGGAGAATGAGATAACACCGTCCTCCAATGACTCCAGGTTTCGGAGGATACACGGTCGGAAATGCCTCCACCCCTCCTAATAGGACTAGGGTCCACACCCTACAATGGAATATACAGTGGCACCATGTTGCTAGGATTTTTTTCATCATTTATTCAGTTTTGGGCAGTCTCACCATCTAAAATCCTGCATTGGTCCACATATCATAGCAATGCATCCAAACCAATATAATTTCAGATACAAAGATTCATACCATATTGTTTCTCGGTCATGGGTCATGACATCCACTTCCATTATCATTATCTCTTGGCTATTTCATAGCCCAATGACCTGTAGATTAGTCTGTAACACAAATTCATACATATTTATGCATTATCATCATGTAATTGCATACAACCATAATTTCAATTCGGTATCTGTGTACCAACAACTTTAACATCAAAGCTTTCAAGTTAGAAATAGATCTCATAATATCCCCATAATTCAATTAATGTTACCCATTCATAGAATTATCATTTACATAATAGATTGCATCATATCCAACGCCATTCAAATAGCATTTAAACCTTCATAGGATTTTCATTCACACAACATATCGCATCATATCCATCATCATCAATAACATCTAAACATTCATAGAATTTACATTCACATAGTAGATCACATCATATCCATCATCATCAATAACATTTAAACATTCATAGAATTTAAATTCACATAGTAGATTGCATCATATCCATCATCATTCAAATAACATTTAAACATTCATACAAGTTTCTACGTCTTAAAAGTTCAAGTGTATCATTAATAGTTTCACTGTGAATATAATAAAAAAAAAAGTGATTAGGCCTCAGGTAATCCTAGTTGTCTAAGTCAAAAGGTGGTGTTACATACATCCAACCTTCAAGAACATATTCTCGAGGTGGTCAAAAAAGTGAGGGATAATCTTGTCGTAACGTTTCGACATCTTCCCAAGTAGCAGATCCTGGACTATACTTGTCCCACTGGACCTTAACTTGGTCTACCAGACAGTTCATGAGTTGTCTGACTCTACGGTCCAATATGCATAATGGTTCTATCATGAGGGTTCCCACGTCCGATACCTGCAATTCCTTCCAATTTAGTTTATGTGATTCATCAACAACATAATGACGTAGAACAAATACATGAAAAACATTATGAGTTTTATGCAAGTGGGGTGGCAATACGAGACAATGGTCAACGGGTCTGATTTTCTCCTGGATTCTGAACAGTCCTATAAATTGAGGTGACAACTTTGTCCCCTTCCCGAACAAAATTGTAGTGACTGTAAATACATATCATTTCAATTGCACAAATAAATTAATCACCAGAACATATAAAATTTATTGAGTTAAACATAATAGCTTACGGACAGCCTCATAACACATCATATTCCTTAAATTGCATAAAACAAATACATAAATTAAAATACCTTAGTCTAATGCTAACCTTTCACTTGTCTTGTTGACCTTCCTGTTGCTTCCACTTGTCTTGCCCAACTTGAAGCCACAGACCAACTCTGCCCAAACCGAGTTTCCACCCTGCCAACTAGGACAACTTCCTAGTTCCAGGATACCATATGGATATCCTGGCCCCCGTGCCCAAAACCCCTAGCAAATTGGTTCCCCCTGTACTAATCCTCCTGACTACAGAACTCAAACTCTCCTCTCTCCCAATCCAAGAGAACCCCCCCACAATAAAATCCCCATAGAATGATAATGCCCTTCTTCGTAAACCTCCTCTGCTCATATCCTCCTTCACCACCCTTTATCCTCATTTATTTCCTTATCTCCGCATTCATTCCCTTATCCACATAGTTAATGCCTCTTCCCATTATTCATGTTCCTTATCCGTTTATTAATGCCCTTTATCCCCTCCGTATACGTAATATTTAATTTAACAATATAATTTATTAACCCTATTAAATTTATTACCCTGTTCATTCAATGTGATAGGTAATTAATTTTAATTAATTAATTAATAAAAAATATAACAATTAATTAACTAATAAATATTTAATTAATATTATTATGCCAATCTTTGTTTAGTTAAAACCATGTTAAGACAATTGATCATCTAATTAATTTTGCTTAATAATCCCTAAGCATATATTCTACTAGGGTTGTTACATACACCCACCCTTCAGGAAACTTCGTCCCGAAGTTAAGGCGTCTTATGTTACAAAGGAAAAGAAACCTGGTTCACATATTCATAACAATTAACCGACATTATCACTAAGTAAGTCAAGAAAACTCATGCATACTAGTGTATATGTACAAGAAATGCATGTGTAGCTAGTACATGCAAGTCTCGTGCATGTACTAATGATCAAAACTATCATCCTTTAATAATTTATGTATGCATCCAATCCAGTCAGGAAGACTAGTCTTTTATAAAAGACAACAAACCAATCAATTGTTTGAGAAAACCTTTAATTACTATTATCCAGTTCAACAATTTTTATTTAGACAACTGTGATTTAGTTACGTAATTATGAATATTCACATATACACATTTTTTTTTGAAGGGAAAACATTAAATTCCACCACAAGACATATCTCCATACCTTCTCAACTATTACTACTCATCCTTCCTCCCTAACCTACTTCCATCTCCATTCCTATCCTTCCT
>SNQJ01S0116969.1:0-27779 GCA_010110895.2 Picea sitchensis | reverse complement strand
GTTATCACTCCAAGAAACTCCTTAGGGTTGTAGGCTAAGGATGCTTGGTAACTTAGAAATAATGTGTATATATGCTTGGGACAATGGGGTCTTTAATGATCAATGTAATAGACACTCATCATATATCTAAAGAAACAGTTCTTTCAGGAAACAATAATCAGATCAAGTAAATTGAAGGAGGGGATGAAGAACAATATTCTTGATTGCCAAATACAACTGAATGTAGGGCTTAATGCAAGATAGAAGGAAATACTTTACTTCAAGTGTATGAGCTTAATAAAGAGATAACAATCTTCATAAGATGAAATCAACTGAAACAAAGTACAGAAAGGGAAATATGGATTTCTGATATTGAAAACGAAAGGAAACTGAACTTTATTTCTGTAAAAAGAGTCTATACAGTCGCACAAAATATCTCCCAGTTTGAACCCTTGCTTCTTAGAAAAGATAGGCATTTATAGCCTTTTACAATCAGTTTTAAAGATAATAAAAACTTGGATCTGTATCTAAAAATAGCAATTCAAATCTAACTAAACAACTTGATAATAAAGACTTAATGACTAAACTAGCATTCGAATTGTCTTCAATCTCAAAATTTGACATCTGTATTCTTCAGCTTCTGGAATCTGTGGTGTCATGAAAACATGCAGGGGCACCTGTCTTGGCAGTTGGATTTCTTCAGTTGTTCATAGTATATACTTAGGAGATTTGTTTAGCATGTGGTTCTGAAAAACTCCCACGAATCTCTGATGCAGAGTCTTTTCCGAGCAAGTTGTTATCCCTTTGATACTTTGGAACCTCTTCATAACCCGTGAAAAATGACCTGCTCCGTCCTTAGCTTTCAAAAATGCTTTTTCTACTTTCACCAGCTAACTCACCTTATGATTCACTGGTTAGCTGGTGAAAGCACTGACTTTCACCAACTAACTGGTTGTAAAATTACGCTGTGTGCTGGTGAAAGCTTTACTTTCACCCAAAATGAACTTTCACCTCCAAAACTGTTATTCCATCAAAAACTCATTGTGTCTCTGCTTTATCCCCTTGCATGTTCACAATAACCTAATCAAGCACTTGCAAATATGGGTGTGATTTTTTCTTTTGCTTCAATTTTTTGATTTTCCTTTTAAGGCGCTTTACTAGCCACCATAGACTGTTATAATCTTTGGTGATTTTCTGTTTCCTCTTCTTTTCCTTGACACTTTCATGAGCTAGCTTTTCAAATGCAGCGTTGGTTTCTGCAAAATTATCAGACAACTTCTTATATATTTCCTTTATTACCCTCTCTAAGACCTCCTGCTGAGCGATCACTTCTTTGAGATGCTTGATCTTCTGTGTTTTCTTTGACTTAGTGCTCTTTGATGTTTCCCCTTCCTCGGTGTGAGTAAAGGTCTCACAATTCTGTGCAAACTCAATGGAATGTTCAGGACTTTTGATGGCAAGGCTCTCATGTTCTTTCTCTGGTTCTGAGTTTGTGTATGGCAGGTTTAATATGTTTGTTCTCCTTTCTGTAGGCTTCTCTGTAGTAGTTTCAAAATTCAATCTTTTCTTTGACCTGTGAGATTTCACACCAGAGATTCTATATTCTGGAGGTCCTGGAAGGGTTATCCTCTTCCTCAAGCTGCTTTGAGGAGTCAATTGCTTCTTTCCTGCTTTCCTCTGTTCATTCACAGGCTAAGTTTGAGTTTCAAAGCCCTCCCAAAAAAGAAAATGTTTCCAGGTCCTTCCCTTCAGTCTTAGCTCCTCCAGAATGATCAATTTAATAAGGCCAAAGTGGCACAGATTGTTCTTCATGCTTAGGGGTTCAGCTCTAATCTTTTTATAGACCTTAGTTAATCTCTTGTGCAAGAAGAAAGGTAGGTTTAGGAGAGTTTTACCCGTGAAATGGTCTAAGAGATTGAAGTGATACAACATCAGTTTGTCATACCTGCCATCTAAAGTTATGTAGAGTTGGATTCCCTTAAAGAAATCCTGCCACTCATCCTGTAAATGGGAAACTGGCATGCTCTTCTTCCATGCACTATGTCTGAATTCTTCCTTCAAATATGCTCTGAAATTTAAGTTTTTGGTGGAAATCATTTTGAACCAACTCTGGCCCGATCTTGGTAAGCTGGTCACTGCAGCAATGGAAGATTCATCCACAATGATCTCCAAGGACCCAACACAAGTCCTATTCCCATCAAACGTTTTAGCAAACGCTTCTACTGTTGATTGATGACAACCATTCTGTAACCTTTCAACAAATTCGATACAACCTGCGTTTGAGAAGTGTTTCTTCACTTATGGATTCGTCTGTAGGAAGGATAGACTGTCCAAATCTTTTCTCAGTAAAGAACCACTGTGTCTCCTTGCCATCTGCAACTCAAAATCCCAAACGATTCTGCACACCCAACACTACAAACTGCTATTCAGGCTGAGTTCTTGCGCTGGTGAAAGCACTTGGCTCTGTCTTTCAACATTAGAAACTTAGCATACATTTGTGAGTGATGAATGTTGGGGAAGCAATGAGCTGATTTGATGTTGTCAGCCAAGTAGTACAACTCCTGTACCTGTGATAATGGATTCAAATTCGCCATTTCCGACGCCATGATTGTGAAGCATTCGTTACTGAATAAGATCCGCTTTGTAATCCGATTTAGACGTTCAAACCCGAGTCTCCATCATTATCCACTTTCACCAGCGCATCATTCTTGATTGCATGACATGGGCTGATCGTATCATCATTTGATTTTTAAAACGTGGATAAAACGCATGTGATTCCCGCTTTCACCAGCTAATGGCCCGTGAGAAGTGCTCCTCGACTGTTGAAAATCACCGCTCTCACCAGCGCACAACCCATGAGAAATGATCCTTAGCTGTTGAAACTCACCACTTTCACCAGCTAACCATCACCTTTAAAACACACGTTAGCTGTTGAAAGCGTTTTATGAAAATTTTAAAGAGACGACCTTTATGGGTCGTCTTATTTCTAAGACAAAAATCAAAACCTAAGTCTTACTACTAGAAAAACTCAAAACCAAATTTGAGAACACTACCAATAGCCATGCTATAAACCAAAAAATGCAACCATAGTGACGGATTCATTTTGGGAGCTAACATTTGGCTCCAACTGGCATGGGCATCTCCCTGTGAGGTGACCAAGAACCTAGCTAGACTCAGTAGCCTTTATTACAAAATTGAAAAGAAATCTGAAAAATAGTTTTGCTGGTACCATTGGGCATGGAGTTATTCAAGTGACAGAAACAAAGAAAACAAAACTGAAAAAGAATATGTACAAATAGAACAAGGCTTTTAAGAAAAGCCTTATGAAAAATAGGTCTTCAGAAAGCGCCCGTTGAAAGGGCCACTTGCTACTTCCTCACCTGAAATATTTTGGAGAACAAAGGTATTATTCTGCTGCACCACTGTTATGACAAAAGGACCTGTCCAGAGAGCCTCAAATTTGTCGTGTTTCCCTTTCTCTTTCCTTGCCGCATCCCACTTTAAAACTAAATCCCCTATTTTGAAGACATTTGATTTGACTTTCTTGTCAAAGATCTCCTTGATTTTTTCTTGATGTAATTCTATTTTTTCCAAAAACTGCTCTCTATTTTACTGTAGCTCTACCAAATTATGAATTCTTCGGGTCAAATCACTTGGTTCAAAATCATTTTCTTGTAAAAACTTTGCAACCGACAGTGCAAGTTGAACAGGAAATATGGATTTAGTACCATATACCAACTTGAAGGGAGATGTACCAATTGATTTCTTACATGTAACCCTGTCAGCCCACAAAGCAAACTTCAGCTTGGAATCCCAACCTCTGGCATTTTGTTCAAGCAACTTCTTTATAATTCTGACTAAACTCTTGTTGGATGACTCAACTAAGCCATTCCCTTGTGGATAGTAAGCAGTGGAATGTACCAGCTGAATTCCTAGCTCTTCACACAATTTCACCAAGTGTTTATCTTTGAATGCAACAGCGTTATCAATGACTATTCTCTTAGGGCAGCCAAATCTGGAAAATATGTTTTCTTGAAGAAAATTTATGATGACAGTATGATTGGCGTTCCGGGTGGGAATAGCCTCAATCCACTTTGTAAATTAATTGGTGGCAACAAGGATCCACCGGTGCCAACCACTAGAAGGCGGGTGAATTTCACCTATGAAGTCCAGGCCCCACTGCTGGAAAGGCCCTGTGACCACTATAGGTTTGAGGGGAAGAGACTTCAGTTATTGTTTACCTTCAAATCTTTGACACTTGTCACATGTTCTCACAAACTCACACACATATGAAAATAAGGATGGCCAGTAGTAACCAGATCTTAAGATCTTATGTGCAGTGGTTTTCCAATAGTGATGTCCCCCGCATTCACTATTATGGAATTCAATCATGACCTTAGCTGCTTCTTCTTGGTTTATGCAACTCAACAATAAACTTATTGTATTTTTCCAGAACAATAATTTGCCATTGATGCAAAAATTTATGGCTTTGAGCTTCAAAGCCCTTCCTTGTGTTTTTGTCAAATCTGATGGGACTGATAAAATTTGCAGAAAATGAATAATGTGACTGTACCATTTGCAATCATCTAGATGAGCTGAGACCTGCATTTCTTCAACTTTCTTATCCTCTGAAGACTGAATGTTATCTGCATTAATACTTACCAAATTTATTTCGAGCAGCCTGCAATTTTCTTCTGCCAGAAGTTTGGCAAGGCCCTGACCCTTCACAAGTTTTGTTGGTTTAATTTCAACATCAAATTCAATCAACTTTGCTATCCACTTACTCCTTTTTCCATCTATGTCAGGTTGTACCAGCACATATTTAACTGAACTGGAGGGAACAAAAGCTATTACCTTTGCCTGGAGGATGTAAACTCTGAAGGATTTTAATGACTTGATAAGTGCATATGCTTGTTTCTCCAGCAATTCATACTTTACCTCTGCATCCCTCAAGACCTTACTGAAGAAGGCAACCGAATGCTACTGATCATCAACATTTTTCTGCAAGAGTACTGTTGTGATTGTATCACTTGAAGCAAATGAAAAAATGTAAAATACCTTGGAGAAATTGGAGCTGATCAAAACAAGGGCTGTTGTGATGGCTTCCTTGATGGCATTGAATGAGTGTCTGGCTGCTTCAGTCCATTTTACCTCAGAGTCCTTTCTTAACATAGCAATAATATTCTTTGTGAGTTCTGCAAAGTTTACTATAAACCTTCTGATAAAGTTTATAGTTCCAAGGAAAGACTGAATGTCCTTCTTTGATCTAGGAAGAGACAGATTTTTAATTGCTTCTACCCTTTTTGGGTCGATTTTCACCCCATCAGCTGAAACAATATGCCCAAGTAATTTCCCTTCCTTAAGTGAAAAATTTGATTTTTTTGGATTAAGAGAAAATCCATACCTTCGACATTTTAGAAATGTCCTTTTTAAGTGTTTCAAATGAAGTTCATGGCTGCTTGAGAAAACAGTGATATCATCGAGATATATCAGGAAAATTTTATCTTTCTCTCCAACGAAGGCAATGTCCATCGCCCTTTGGAATGTCGCTCCTGCATTCATCAATCCAAAGGGCATATTCTCGTACATAAACGTACCCCATGGAGAAGTAAAATCAATCTTTTCTTTATCGTCCAGATGGACAACAATCTGGTTGTATCCAAAAAACCCATCAATAAAAGACATCACCTTTGATCCTGACACCTTTTGCAAAATATGCTCCATTTTGGGCAGAGGGTAGTTGTCCTTCCTAGAGCACTTATTCAAATTTTTGAAGTCGACACAGAGTCTAATCTCCCCATTCTTCTTCCTGACCGGTACGAGATTCACAATCCATTCTGAATATCTGAGGGGAATGATGATGCGGGTGTCCAATAGTTTTTTAATTTCCCTTTCCATTGTAGGAAGCAACAAAGGATTGAAGGATCTAGGCTTCTGCCTGAATGGTTTGGTGTCTTTATTCAAGGGAATCGTATGTTGAATTACCTCTGTGTCAAAAGTCTTCAAGTCATCATATTTCCAAGCGAAAATGTCAGCAAACTCCTTTAGCAATTCTCCATAATCAACCCTTTGTTTTTCAGTCAAATGTGAGGCTAAGTTGACATATTTAGGATCTTGTTTTCTAGCTACATTGCACTGCAAAACTTATGAATCTTTTTCCCCACTTTCCAATTTGACAGCCACATCATTGTTATCAAACAACCTTTCCAATGGGACCAAACCTTTAGGAATTCTGTTGGTATACAGATGGACTATTTCATGTGCTACTATTTTGCTTTTGAAATTTGGTTTCTCAATTTCATTGTCATGTTCATTCTCTTGATCGATCTGCAGATCTGCAAACTTATCTATCACTGCAATAAATCTAGTGAGTTCAGCATCGTCTTCAAAAACCTTCCAAAATTTTACATTATCAGTGAGAGAGGGCCTATATTTAACTTGAATTTCGTAAGTTAATTTATGAGGCAGAGGGGGTATAAATGCACACGCAGACACAACTAATGAATCAACCAATTCATTCATTGCTCTAGGTACATATGAAATTTTAAAATCTACAAAATCGTGAATTGCCTTCAACACTTCATCTCTGTATGCTTTCAGCCTGACATGCTTTTCTTGAAAGGACTTATTCACCTGCTGAATAATCAAATCTACATCTCCAAACACCTACAATTTTGAATATTCCTCTCCTTGGCTACATTCAGCCCCAAAAGTAGTGCCTCATACTCAACAATATTATTAGTCACTTTAACATCAAGTTTAAAGAATAACTGAGAAGTTTTCTTAGAGGGGGAAATCAATACCACTCCTTCTCCTGCTGATTCTTTAGTGCAAGCACCGTCAAAGAAAATGGTCCAAAGATCGTCTTCTGTTGTTTTTGTGGGCTGAGCTATGGTCTGAACTATGGGCTTTCTGAGCAGCAATGTATCAGGTAATGAATCATCAATTTGCAAAATACAAGATCCCATACCTGTGTCGACCGAATAGATAGGATGATTGGATGGATTTTTCTTGTCACTGATTACGTATGCCAACTGAGATTCCCTGTATAGCCTTCTGTTCACCCCTCCAAAAACAGGGATAGTAGCGTAGGAGAGATCCATTTGAAGAGTGCCACCTAGCTTCTTCATCCACGATCTTGATAGTAGACATCCAAATTTAGGGGGTATGTCAACCACTACTATATCCATCACCATAGTCTTCATGGATGCTTGGGTTAAGGTTACAACCAAATCCTTAATCATCCCAAGACATTTGACTTTTCGAGAGTCAAAAGAGAAATGATCATGATAATACTTGGCAATCTCCAGCCCAAGCTCATCCATGACCGCCTTTGGCATCAAATTGTGCAAAGCACCAGAGTCCAACAAACAGTTGTGCAATGTTTTCTCATGAATATTTAGAGAGATGTAAAAGGGAGGGCAACTTTCATCTCTGTCTTCTATCATTTGGCCCAGAGTAATGGTTGGCTTTTCATCATATATGTTGAGGATATCAGTAGAAAGGGATACAGATTGGGCATCTAAAGTTTTGAGGATATCCCTTTTGAACATTTCATTTTTCATTAACTCGACTAGAGGAATAGGAATTTTAATTTTTTGTATTTCAGCCTCAAAATTGAATGTATATGGGACTTTATCAGAAGCTTTATCAGAAACCTTTACCTAATTTGAAGGAGCTTCCTAATTTCTCTGTTGTTCAATAGGAGGCTGACTTTCTGTAGTTTGATGCTTGACAGGGGAAACAATCTTTTTGGGAGAGGCTGGTGCATCTTGTTGAGCAGTATCAGATTTTGATCAGAGGTTATATCTATTCTTATCTTCTGTTGTAAAAATGCCATCATCAATAAGATTATCTTATGTCTGTTCATTCATCAATGCTTCCTCATAGTCGTGTTGTGTTAGATAAGATTTCCCTGTCTCTTCTCCAACACAATGAATATTGTCTTCTCTGCCTTCTTGATATTCACCCTTGTCTTCGTCCATCACAACATTTTGAAGAGGGACCTTTATTATCTGATCTTCAGTAGGATTCTTTTCTCTTTGCAAGATTTGAGTTGGCTAATTATTTCTTCTGAAGTTGTTGGGATTTTGATTTGGGTTCCTGCCTGCAGTATCATAAGTGCCTCTTCCCTTCACAGGCTGTTTATTTTCGATCTTGATCTTAGATATCTCAGAGGTTAGAGACTCTAGCATCTTAGCCATTTTATCAAACTTCAGATCAACACTTGATGAAGAGGAAGCTTCATTCCTTGGTCTTCTCCTATCAGAATCTCCTTTCCGCTTCTGGGTGGCTAGAATATTAGATTCCACCTCAAGGGCAGCATCTTGCATGAGAGATAATGATGGTGACCTCCTTTCTCTCAATAATAAACAAAAATCTAATTCAAAAGCATCAGAATATGTGATCTTAGCAGAACCATCTGAAGGTTTTATCTCTACTGGTATTTTTCCATACATCCGGTTAAATCTTTTAGTGAAATCAGAGACTGACTCACTACTTTGTTTCCTTAGGTTCCCAAATTCTGTGATATAGTCGAAAAAATCTCTTCTGTCACCGCAATGTTTCAAAAATGTCTCATCCAGTTGCTCGATTCCAACTATGGAAACAACACGAAGTTCTTTGAACGATTTCCTAGCATGGCCATCTAGGATTTGGACAAAGACTCGTGTCCAAATGTCTTCTTCTTCAATATTAAGGTTTTCAGCATAACTGTAAAAATCCTCAATATGTTCTTCAACAGACACATCGCCTTCTCCTGTGAATTTGGGCATATACTTCTGATAGTCTCTCGTTGGCATGGCTGATACTGGGTTTGGCAATATGAGTGGTGCATACTTAGCAACTAGGATTTGTTGCATCTTAGTCAAAGGAGGTGGTGCAACCATAACTATCAAGGGTGAGGAAAATGATGGTTTCTTTTTCCAGTCTTCAACACTGGAGGAATGTGAAAGAGGTGAATCTTCTAATGGGAAAGAGGTCTGATAAGAGGCTTTGTAAAAATTTGCAAGTTGTCCAGCTAAATTTCCTTCACCTTTAGCAGATAACTCTTGGAGGAGATGTTCAACAACAAGGAGGCTAGTATAAATGTTCAAGTGATCTTCTTGTTGTTGAGAATGAAAAGACTCAAGGGAAGAACTGTGGCTTCTTTCTAAAGTCTTGGGTGTTTTTTCAATCAAATTTAAATCTATCAATTTATCATCATTAGGATTTTTCTGTTGATCAAAAAGAATTTGTTCTTCTACAAAATTTACTGTTGTTTTTTCATCAATGCTCTCTGAAAAGAACTCAAATTGTTCTGTAGTAGATTTTACAGAACTGAAAATAGGATTACCTTATGTATCTGATCTTGAAGTTTGACCTTGAATTGTCTTTCCTTTCCTGAGAATTAGTTCTGGATTGGACACTGGTGTGATAGGTTATTCTTGAGGATTCACCCTAGTATTGATCCTCTTAGGAGCCAGGATGAACTTGTGGAGTCGCCAGATAGATAATTACAACCAACTAAAAATGTCTAATATTTGTCTATCATCAAAGATCAGCTCTGTGTTGTATCCCAGGAAAGCAGAACTTGAATTTCGTCTCCCCGGAAACGGCGCCAATTTGTTATCACTCCAAGAAACTCCTTAGGATTGTAGGCTAAGGATGCTTGGTAACTTAGAAATAATGTGTATATATGCTTGGGACAATGGGGTCTTTAATGATCAATGTAATAGAAACTCATCATATACCTAAAGAAATAGTGCTTTCAGGAAACAATAATAAGATCAATTAAATTGAAGGAGGGGTTGAAGAACACTATTCTTGATTGCCAAATACCACTGAATGTAGGGATTAATGCAAGATAGAAAGAAATCCTTTACTTCAAGTCTATGAGATTAATAAAGAGATAACAATCTTCATAAGCTGAAATAAACTGAAACAAAGTACAGAAAGGGAAAGATGGATTTTTGATATTGAAAACAAAAGGAAACTGAACTTTATTTCTGTAAAAAGAGTCTATACAGTAGCACAAAATATCTCCCAGTTTGAACCCTTGTTTCTTAGAAAAGATAGGCATTTATAGCCTTTTACAATCAGTTTTAAAGATCCTAAAAAATTGGATCTGTATCTAAAAATAGCAATTCAAATCTATCTAAACAACTTGATAAAAAAGACTTAATCAGTAAACTAGCATTCAAATTGTCTTCAATCTCAAAATTCAACATTTGTATTCTTCAGCTTCTGGAATCTATGGTGTCATGAAAGCATGCAGAGGCACCTGTCTTGGCAGCTGGATTTCTTCAATTGTTCATAATAGATACTTAGGAGATTTGTTTAGCATGTGGTTCTCAAAAACTCCCACGAATCACTGATGTAGAGTCTTTTTCGAGCAAGTTGTTATCCCTTTGATACTTTGGAACCTCTTCATAACCCGTGAAAAATGACCTGCTCCATCCTTAGCTTTCAATAATGCTTTTTCTGCTTTCACCAGCTAACTCACCTTATGATTCGCTGGTTAACTGGTGAAAGCACTGAATTTCACCAGCTAATTGGTTGTAAAATTACGTTGTGCGCTGGTGAAAGCTTTACTTTCACCCAAAATGAACTTTCACCTCCAAAACTGTGATTCCATAAAAAAATCAGTGTGTCTCTACTTTATCCCCTTGCATGTTCACAACAACCTGAGCAAGCACTTGCAAATCTGGGTGTGATTTTTGCTTTTGCTTCAATTTTCTGATTTTCCTTTTAAGGCGCTTTGCTAGCCACCATAGACTATTATAGTCTTTGGTGATTTTTTGTTTCCTCTTCTTTTCCTTGACACTTTCACGAGATAGATTTTCAAATCCAGCATTGGTTTCTGCAAAATTATCAGACAACTTCTTATATCTTTCCTTTATTACCCTCTCTAAGACCTCTTTCTGAGCGATCACTTCTTTGAGATGCTTGATCTTCTGTGTTTTCTTCGAATTAGTTCTCTTTGATGTTTCCCATTCCTCGGTGTGAGTAAAGGTCTCACAATTCTGTGCAAACTCAATGGAATGTTCAAGACTTTTGATGGCAGTGATCTCATCTTCTTGCTCTAGTTCTGAGTCTGTGTAGGGAAGGTTTAAGATGTTTGTTCTCCTTTCTATAGGCTGCTCTGTAGTAGTTTCAAAATTCGATCTTTTATTTGACCTGTGAGATTTCACACCAGATATTATGTCTTCTGGAGGTCCTGGAAGGGTTCTCCTCTTCCTCGAGCTGCTTTGAGGAGTCAATTGCTTCTTTCCTTTTTTCCTCTGTTCATTCACAGGCTAAGTTTGAGTTTCAAATCCCTCCCAAAAAAGAAAATGTTGCCAGGTCCTTCCCTTCTGTCTTAACTCCTCCAGAATGATCAATTTAATACGGCCAAAGTGGCATAGAGTGTTCTTCATGCTTAGGGGTTCAACTCTAATCTTTTTACAGACCTTAGTTAAGCTCTTATGCAAGAAGAAAGGTAGGTTTAGGAGAGTTTTACCTGTGAAATGGTCTAAGAGCTTGAAGTGATACAACATCAGTTTGTCATACTTTCCTTCTGAATTTATGTAGTGTTGGATGCCCTTAAACAAATCCTCCCACTCATCCTCTAAATGGGAAACTTGCATGCTCTTCTTCCATGAACTATGTCTGAATTCTTCCTTCAAATATGCTCTGAAATTTAAGTTTTTGGTGGCAGTCATTTTGAACCAACTCTGGCCCGATCTTGGTAAGCTGGTCGCTGCAGCGATGGCAACTTCATCCTCAATGATCTCCAAGGACCCAACACAGGCCTTATTCCCGTCAAACGTTTTAGCAAACGCTTCTGCTATTGATTGATGACAGCCATTCTGTAACCTTTCAACAAATTCGATACAACCTCCATTTGAGAAGTGTTTCTGCACTTCTGGATGCATTTGTAGGAAGGATAGAATGTCCAACTCTTTTCTCAGTAAAGAACCACTGCGTCTCCTCGCCATCTTCAACTCAAAATCCCAAACGATTCTGCACACCCAACACTACAAACTGCTATTCGGGCCGAGGTCTTGCGCTGGTGAAAGCACTTGGCTTTGTCTTTCAACATTAGAAACTTAGCATACATTTGTGAGTGATGCGTGCTAGGGAAGGGATGAGCCAATTTGATGTTGTCATCCAGGTAGTACAACTTCTGTACCTGCGATAATGGATTCAAATTCTCCATTTCCGACGCCATGATTGTGAAGCATGCGTTACTGAACAAGATCCACTTTGTAATCCGATTGAGACGTGCAAACCCGAGTCTCCATTATTATCCACTTTCACCACTGCATCATTCTTGATTGCATGACGTGGGCTGATCGTATCATCATTTGATTTTTAAAACGTGGATAAAACGCACGTGATTCCCATTTTCACCAGCTAATGGCCCGTGAGAAGCACTCCTCGACTGTTGAAAATCGCCGCTTTCACCAACGCACAACCCATGAGAAATGCTCCTTAGCTGTTGAAACTCACCACTTTCACCAGCTAACCATCACCTTTAAAACACATGTTAGTTGTTGAAAGCGTTTTATGAAATTTTTAAAGAGAAGACCTTTATGGGTCGTCTTATTTCTAAGACAAAAATCAAAACCTAAGTCTTACTACTAGAAAAACTCAAAACCAAATTTGAGAACACTACCAATAGCCATGCTATTAACCATAAAATACAACCATAGTGACGGATTCATTTTGGGAGCTAACCGAGGGTATGAAAACCCTAGATTGGAGATTATTGTAACAGAGCACTGCTCGACTAGAGGTTGCCCCCTTGAAGAGGCCCGTGAACATTGCTTTCTGAATCAAAGTGCTATTTCTTTTGTTTTTCTTATATCATTTATGTGTTATTGTGGAGATTATGCTGGTTATATTACTGTTATTGTTCCATTTCTATCATTTTATTTCTTTTCTGCATACTTTTATATCTGGTAAATTACATACCAAAAGATGCCTTTCGGCCTTAAAAATGTTGGAGCAACCTTCCAACGTGCTATGACCTTCGTATTCCTTGATCTTAAGCATATAGTCGAAGCTTATATTGGTGATCTTGTTGGTCACTCTCGTAAGAGAGTTGATAACCCTAAGCACCTTCGGCTAGTTTTTGAAAGATGTCGTCATTATAGAATCTGGTTGAACCCTCATAAATTCATCTTTTTCATTAGGTCTGGATGTGTTCTAGGATTTTTAGTCTCTGAGATCGGGATCATGGTAGATCCATTAAAGGTTGAGGCAATACTTCGATTTCCTCCCTCATGAACTATTTGACAACTTCAAGGTTTACAGGGAAAGCTAACTTTTTACGTTGGTTTATAGTAAACTATGCCAATATTACTAAGGGTTTCATGCATCTTTTGAAGGACACCCGTTTTATCTAGGATGAGAGGGCCCAGGAATAGACAATATCCTACGACGTTGTTTAACTCACGAAGAAGTCGAGTCAGTTATAAATTATTTCCACAGTGGGGCTTGTGGTGGTCATCTATCAGGGCTTGCGACAACCCAACAAAATTTGCGAGCTGGTTATTTATGGCCATCTATATTTAGAGATTGCATTGAAGCGGTTAAGAAGTGTCACCCCTGCCAGGTGTTCAGTCAGAAAATGTGCTCGCATCCATCCCCTCTCCATCCAGTCATTATCGTCGGTCCCTTCACCAAGTGGGGGGTGGACCTTGTGGATTGCAACCCAACTTTGGCTGGGCCGAATCAACACATTTGTTGGTTGTGGAGCCTGATTATCTTCCTAATTCAGAGGTCTTTTACTTTCAGCTGTGTTTATACCCCATGAAGTATTTACACCCTAGAAGTATGTACACTCTTCCACATGGGGAGTGTAGAGGGGGGGGTACCTCCTCTGTGGGGTCTGGGGGAAATTGGGCCCCCAGTGGGGGTTTGGGTGCGAAGCCCTTGAAGGAAAAATGCCTTGTAAATGTATGTTGTAATTTCATTGCAAGTATGGATTGTTCATTATAAGGTGAAATCTTGATAAATTATGTTAGGGTTTTTTTTTTCCCTAGAAGGAAACCCTCTTTTATCGAGGAAATGTATTGTGACTATGATTGATGGCGAATATTGTGATACGAGATAGGAAGCTGTGAGGAAAAGAGAGATTACAAGGTTTTCTGGTTATAGCCCTTCATATTCTGAAGCAAAGGAAAAGATTTGGAAATTTATTTGGTGGGCGTAGCCCTGTTTGGAGTGAACCACATAAATCCACTGTCTCTATTATTATTAGTATCTTTTTGTTTTGTTTATTTTGTTTATTTTATTGCTCCATGGTCTTTTTTCTAACAACTAGTATCGAGGTAGAAAGGTGACTTCCTTTGAGGAAAAGAGGGTTCACAGTTCAGTGGGGAGCAATGTCAGAAGATAGAAAGTTTAGGGTCGAGAAATTTAGCAGCCAAAACTACCAATTGTAAGATGGGATAGATATTTATATCGAAGGATCTATTCCTACCATTGGGTAGAATAGAAAGGAAATTTGTGACTCTGAAGGGCGAAGAATGAGATATTCTTGGCAAAAAGGCTCTAGGAATGATCTGTTGAGCGGCGGCGTCGATGATTTCAATATTTCAAGAAAAAGTGTGAAAGGGTTTGATGGATGCATTGCCAAATTGTATGTAAACCCTCAGGCATCCAATAAGGTATTTCTAATGAAGATATTATTTAATAGAAGATGAAGGTGGGTCTATTGTGGATCATTTAAATGATTTTTTAATATGGTTAATCAACTAAGTTCTGTAAAGTGGACTTTGATGATGAGAGTGGGGCTCTTCTTATTATAAATTGCGAGAAAAGATGGAAACGGTTTGGTCATGGTTGCTTTAAGTAACTTCAGTCTATGGTTCAAATACTTTAAAAATTTGATGATGTTTGTTGGTTTTATCCTTAGTGATGAAATGCCTCTTGAAAAGCTTAGTGAGACATCGAAATCTCGTTGAACATGGAGAATAAGGGGAAGACAAAAGGATAGATGGTAGGGAACTAGAATTCTAGGAAGGGCATATCCAAATCGGACTTGGAAAGATAGATGTTGGAATTGTGGGAAGAAAGGACATGAAGAAAGATTGCGGAACTCAAAGAAACAAAGAGATGGGAGAAATGTAGCAGTGATGTGTTACAAGATGCTTTGATTCTTTACGTAGATAATATTTCTGAGTCTTGGGTAGTAGATTAGGGGCTTCATTTCATGCCACCCCACTTAGGAAACATTTTTCTAGATTATGTTCAAGGTGATTTTGAAGCGGGTTCATTTGGGTGAAAGCGTTCATGCAAAATTGTTGGAATGGGAAGGTAAAATAAAGCAATGCAATGGAAACCAATGGTTTTTGAAAAGATGTTAGACATGTTCAGTTTAGGAAAATCTAATTTCATCAGGGTAGTTGGAAAGTGAAGTGTGTATATCTTTATTTAGAGATAAGGCGTGGAAGGTCATCAAAGGATCGTGGGTGATAATTGAGGAGAGATGGTAGGTACATTGTATTTATATGCTGGTAACCTGATTCTTCTATCTCTTTAGCTTCTCTAAGTGGATGTGATGTGGCATCATAGGCTTGGAAACATGGTGAGAAGGGGATCACGATACTTCACAAAGAAAATTGTTGCACGATCTTAAATAAAATTGATTTGGACTTTTGTGACATTGTGTTTATGGAAAAGCGAGAAGAAGTCCAGGATTTCTCATAATTAGAAAAAAGAAAAGAAAGAGTTAAGGTTAGAGCTTGTGCATACATATGTATGAGGACAAACTCATGTATTATCTCTTGGTGGCTCTCATTATTATATTACTTTTATTGATGATGCAACTAGAAAAACACGGGTTTATTTCATTTTCGACAAAAATCTGATATTTTGATACTTTTAAGAAATAGAAGCTTTGGTTGAGAATGACACAGGAAAAAAAGTTGAAGTGTCTCAGATCAGATAATGGAGAGTGAATATTGTAGCAAGAGGTTTGATGATTCTTGTTCATACCATGGTATTAGTAGAAAACCGGTTCCAAGAACACCACAAGAATATGGTGTGTCAAAAGGATGAACAAGACAATCGGAGCATGCAAGGAGTATGAGATTGCATGATGGTTTCCCTTACCACTTTGAAGATGTCATAGATCTTGTTGTTTATATGCATGAGGACCTTCAAGCTCTTTGGATGGTAGAATTCAAAGGAGCAATGGGCCGAGGAAAAAAGGTAAACTATTCTTTTTGAATTTTTTATTGTGAAACATTTGTCCCATATTGATAAGAAAATAGAACAAAGCTTGAGGCAAAATCCAAGAAGTGTACCTTTGTGGATATGGTGTTAATGATTTTTCGATTATCACTTATGGGATTATAGAAATAATAAAATAATTAGGAGTATAGACATCATATTCAATAAGAAGGTCATATACAAAGATTGGTGCGAGGAAAAAAAGCAGGGAAAAAGAAAAGCAAGAATGGAGATTATTGAAAAATAAACTCCAAAGGAACCAGAAAATGTACAACAAGGAGCAGGTACCTCAAACACCTACAAGTGTTGTTGAAAATCTACCGAGGTTAAACCTGCCCGAGCGATACTCTCCTTCATTGTATTATTTATTGTTGGTGATTACGGTGAACTAGAATGTTATGAAGAGCAATGCAGGTAAACACCAAAAAGTAGGAGGCGTGAAAGAAGAAATGGATTCCTTGTAAATAACCATACTTGGGACTTGGTTCGGTTGCATGCAGGAAAAAGAGCATTCGCAGAATAAATGGGTTTACAAAGTTGAAGGAAGAAGATGGAGGAGGAGAAAAGAGGTACAAGCTAGACTTGTAAAGAATTTGCACAAAAGAAAGGTATAGATTTTGGTAAATATTTTCTCTTTTGTTAAAATGACTTCCAATTAGAACTATTTAAAGTCTTGTGGTAGTATAATATTTGCATCTTGAACAGTTAAGATGTAAAACAACTTTTCTCCATGGGGATTTGGAGGAAGAGACATATCGTGACCACACACGAGGTATGAGGTCAAGGAAGGAAAATTTGGTATCACGAGGTTGAAGAAGAGATTATGGCTAAAGCTCCAAGGTAGTGGTGTCGAGAAGTTTAGCGGGTTTATGTAAGCGGTTATAGTAGATGTCATTCGATCACTGTGTTTTACTACTAAAAACTAGAAAATGGAAGCTTTATTATCTGCTATTGTATGTAGATGACATGCTTGTTCGCGAGGTCTAATATGTGTAGGATATAAATGTATCAAGAAGAAATTAGCCAATTCATTTTAGATGAAAAGTTTGGGTGTTGCAAAGAAATCCTTGGTATGAGAATAAGAGGAGGAGAAAAATTGCAAGCTGACATTGTCTCGGGGGTGAGTGCATAGAGAAAGGTGTTGGAGAGGTTTAGAATGCAATGAAAAACCAGTTAGTACACCAGTAGCCATTCAAATTGACTAAAGAAATGTCATCCCAGGAGGAGATAGAATACATGTCCGGGGTCCCATATTCATGTGAGTTGGCAACTTGATGTATGCAATGAGACTGCACAAGACCAGATATTGCACATGCAATGGGAGTTGTGGCAGGTATATGAACAATCCCGGAGTAAAAAGAACATTGGGAGGTAGTAAAGTAGATTCTCAAATACTTGAGAGGTTCTTCTAATCATGCATTATGTTTGGAGGTTGAAGCTGATGGGATATGTTGATTCATATATGGCCAGAATTGATAAAGATAGCTCGAGGTACCACGGGGGTATGTGTTTCTTATGGAATTGGAACAATAGTAGTTGGATTTCAAAAATGCAAAAGGTTGTTGCACTTTCAACCAGGGAAGCAGAGTATGTTGTTGCTAAAGAGGCTGATAAAGAGATGATTTGGTTTGGTTAGAGAGGTTTATGGAGAATTGGGAAATAAGCAAGAGAATAAAAGTTTGTACTATGACAATGAGAGTGACATTCATATTGCAAAGAACTCAGCCTTCCATTTGAAGACTAAGCATAGTTGGTACCACTTTATACGATCTGCTTTGGAAGATGGGCATTTGAAGTTGGAAAAGATACACTAGCGAGAATCCTGTGAACATGTTAACAAAGGGAGTAAAACCGAGGGGCCGAGTTCTAGCTTAGTTTAGGTTGGTGATGTGAAGATGAAGATGAAATTTTCTAGTTCCAAGAGGTTCGAGTCTAGCATATACCGCCGGTGATGGAGTTGTTGGAATCAATCTCCAAGTGGGAGATTGTTGGTTGTAAAGCTTGATTATCTTCCTAATTTAGAGGTCTTTACTTTTAGCCATGTTTATACCCCATGAGTATTTACACCCCATAGTATGTACACTCTTCCACGGGGAGTCTTGAGGAAGTACCCTCTTCGGTGTCAGGGGGCTATCCCCTCATTTGGGGAGTCACAGAGAGGCAGCCTTGAGGGGCCCGAAGAAGAATTGCCCAGCAAATGTATATTGTAATTTCATTGTAAATACGGACTGGACTATGGGTCCCGGATCTAATGATAAAGATTATGTTAGGGTTTTTTTTTTCCCTAGAAGGCAACCTGGACCGTTCATTATAAGGTCCCAGATCTAATGATAGAGATTATGTTAGGGTTTTTTTCCCTAGAAGGCAACCCTCTTTATGAGGGAAATGTATTGCGGCTATGATTGATGGCAAATATTATATTCTGAGATAGGAGATTGTGAGAGAAAGAAGAGGAAGTTACAATGGGTTTGTTGTAGGTTGTATCCCTTCATATGCTGGATAATAATAAAGGAAGGACCTGACAATTTCTCTTGTGGACGTAGCCCACACTGGGTGAACCACGTAAATCTGTGTCTCTATTGTATTGTGTATATTTTGTGTTTTGTTTCCTCATTTGTTTTATTTTATTGCTCCACGGTCCTGCTTTTCTAACAAAATTATCATGGACGTAGACTACTTTAATAAGTGGGATGAGGTCGTGCCTATAGTTAAATATGATGGGAAGATTGTTGCCTTCTTTGTATTCAATCAAATTATTGCCAGGTTTGGTATCCCGAGTGAGATTTTCATTGATCATGGAAGTCAGTTTCAAAACAAAATGATGGAAGAGATAGAATCCAATCTTGGGTTTAAGCATGGTCATTTGTCCCCTTACTACACTAAGGAAAATGGACAAGTAGAGGTTGTCAACAAGTCTCTCAAGACCATTTTTCAGAAAATTGTCAGCCAGAACAAATCTGACTGACATATTATGCTATACCCCACACTATGACCATATTGAACCTTGGTCAAGACTCCACCGGATTTTCTCCTTTCTAGTTAGTACACAGTGGGGAGTCGATATTAACCATTGAATGAAAAATCCCTTCTCTTAGATTTGCAGTCACGCTCCTCCCCGACACTTCTAATCTCGAGCGATGCCTTGTACACCTAGAGAGCGTTGACGAGTAGCGTCGCGATGCCTCTACGACTATCGAGGCAAATAAAATATGTGTCAAGGTCCAATACGATAAGTCTGTCTATTCTCATTTGTACACTGAGGGTGACTTGGTCCTTTTATATGATCAAGCCAAAGAACCGTTAGGGGCAGGCAAGCTCAAACCCATGTGGCATGGTCCCTATATCGTGCGATGTGTCTTAGAAAAAGGATCCTATGAGTTAGAATATTATGAAGGGAACATGTTAGTCGAGCCCAGGAATGGGATCTACTTGAAAATATATTACGCTTGAGCCCCAAGCTTGCACGTAACTCTTTGTATACTAATGTAATTTAGTGTATATATCTTTTCCCTTTATTTTTTGTCTTCATCTTGCTTATCGATTTTTTCCTTGGTTGGCATATGTCAACGGAGTCATCGGTCTACTTAGGATTCACATATGGAGTCAGTCATCATACATAGAACTTGGCTTCCACCACTTGGTTGGTTTACTCACCCGAGGGTCTATTGGTGTCTTCAGGTGGTGTATGTCTAGGGCCATCCACGAATAATGTGGCCAAATATAGGTCGTTATAGAAATTTTACGCGATGTTATTTTACATGGTATTCACTCTTTGGAGGTTCTCCTAGATTCCAAGTTAGTATTATGTCAGTTGAATGACAATTAACATGTGCGTGATCCTATGTTACACAAACGATTCCTACGGGTATGCATTTTACAACGATAGTTTGATTTTATTACTTATCATCACATGCCCAAGAGTTCTAATTATGTATTTGATGCTTATGCTAATTTCATTTTAGATTGGCATTTGTCACATAACTAAAGCAAAGAAAAAATTGTCATCAATGTACACATTGTAATATAAGTAAAGACGAAGAACCATGTTTTATATACATTTCAAAAAATATGATGTTTATAGTACAAAATTGGGGCCAACACCCTCAATAAACATATACAATTGTTAATACAAGATCCTTGAAATCTGTGCCTGTGGCGTTGGATGTGTGTCATGATTAAAAACTATGATGTTTGTGAGATGCCGAAAGAGTTGCACCCAAGCTATGGGCACACCAACCACTTGTCGGTGCATGGCCTCCAACAGGTCCTCTACCTGAACCATCAGAATCTTATGTGTCAAACGAGACAAGTTGCCTTGCACATTTTGAAGGACTCTCTCTGCTTCTCCTCCTGCTACCTTCGATGATGTCATGCAATACCATCCGGCTGTTGCGGACCTACATCTACGACATACAAGTGTCTAGTTAGTACTTAAACATCATCCAAATTTATTTATTTATTCTTATACAAAAAGAAAAAAAATGAATAATTTAAAAACTTTGACATGCTTATGTCCTCGTAGGTGGTCCCTGGTGGAAATGGCATGTCAGGGTCCCCTCTAAAGTCGATCCTTGCGTAGGGGTATTCATCCAGAGAAATGAACTTTCATCTCCACCGGTAAAAGAAATCATTGTTGTAGGGTGTGGGCACCCTACCTCCCCCCTGCCATCTCATCACCTCGGTCCACCATGCCATGGCTGGATCGTGAGGTTCTCGAGGAATGATCTCAACTCTAGGTCCCAAATCTGGAACCCGCTAAAAAAAAAAGCTACACAAGATGGATGCAAACCCAAAGTTCCTCTTATCACCATGTTTTCATTCTGTCAACTAGCTCTTCATATTATCTAGTAGCGAGGTGCCCCAATTGTACACCATGAGTCTCAAACACTCTACGGAGTAGAACATAAACGACCTTGATTCCTGGTGCAATGAAGTCGATCCTGTGATCCAGGTCAAGAGGAGGACAACAATCTTGAGGCTTAGATGTTTTATCACTCGGATGGGGATTTGACTCCCGACCTTCTCGGTCCCTGCTATACAATGAGCGTTTATGTACTCTTTTATCTTCATACCGCTCCCATCTCCCCGAGCTTTAATGTTCACCACCTCACCCCGATGCGACAACCCCATCAATAAATATATATCCTCGACTTCAATCCTTAATGGTTTCCCATCAAGGTTGAAGCTCTCACTGTCTGGATCACAGTAATCCATGAGCAACTGTAGCAACCTCACTTGGGCCCTCATCCCTTTGAGTGCAAAAAACTTGTACAACCCACATCTTTTCAAGGCCATTTGGGCCCCCAGATCTCTTTCCACAACAACATCTACCTCCTCATGTTCCCTTTCCCTCAGTTCTAGCACCATCCTACCAGAGAAACATCACTTTTTGAGTTAGAAACCATCAAATTGTTTTTTTATGGACATGTACGTGGGCTTCAGCATTCATAGTCATGTATAGGGTTGAGTATACACAGTCTATTTTTTACACAGTCGCATATAACCTCGCGTATACGCGAACCGATGAACGGTAGCCCACGTACACCTAAATACCTAATTTTCACCTTAAATAACTTAAAATTTGAAACCTAAATACAAAATTTAATCCACCAGAAAGGAAGAGGAGGGGAAGAGGAATTACCCAGTCTAAACAGTCTTTGATTCTGTCACTCGACTCTCCCACAATCACCAGTTGAGGATTAGAGGTAATTTGGTCCAAAATTCACTATTTGGGTAAAAAAGTCAAATGACATAGTAAAATTTGGTTTTTGTTACTATTTATAGAAGTTTTTACCCACTTTACATACTTTCGGATCATATTTTCACCTAATCGAATAATACAACAATGGATTGAGTTGGTTTTTGTAGTTTTCCCCAGGGATTCTTGCGGTTTTTAGCATTATGTTGACCGTTTGTAACTATGAACATGTATTTTCACTACCCAACATATATGATATATATTCATTCCATCATGCACACTTGCATTGTCCTATAACTGTCACTCATATGCCTTAGGTACGAACCCATTTTTTAATGACAAAGAACCCTCCATATGCTACAAGACTTGTCGTTATCAAATGGTAGAGACTTACCAAACATGGGTACCCTAGTTAGATCCTCTGCTCCATTTGGTGCCCATGCTGAGATTTTTTTCATAGGATAGGGAGTCCCTTATAGATAGTACATGAATTTATGCTGAGCCTCATTTCTCACTCATAAACATCTTGACCTATACCTAGAGGGCTCCCAACCGAGTTTGATTTAATCTCTTTTCCGACTCGTTTTCAAAAAGAGAAAAGATTGTCGAGTGAACTTGTCTCTTTCACACTCGTAAATTGGATTTGAAAGGACATCTATTTGGTACAAGTTTATCTATTTTTCACACAAAGTAGACTAAGATTATGAAAAAGGAATTTTTTTGGCGTTAAGTTGTGATTTTATATCATGCCCTTGCTTGGAGTATTGAGCCTATATTCAGTTCTCGCTTTGCGATATAAACCATTTGCCTCAACAATTTTTGCATCCACAACCAAGCAGAGCCTTGTTTATATCATTTGCAACTTGACACCCTATACCTAGGATGGAACATTCCCTCGAGTGTCCATCTCCCACATGCACCTTCTTGCATTGAGCATAGGTATGTTCCACTGTTGGAACTAGTTTTTCTTACTTGTGACACGCGTTTCCTCCTTTGTATCATAACATTCATTTGACTATGAAAAAACAAAAAAAGACGAGCGGGAAGGGAATATTATCTTATATTGGCAGCAATCGTGTCACATTTGAACAAAGCAAAAAGTTGTTGAGTCCACTTGTCATCACAATTTTGGGTTTAGCATGGCCTTAGGAAGTTGAGCTCGTTATAAAGAGTTTACTCCCCCGAATGGTTACTCTTCCAGTCCCTATGGAGAGTTTTGATTGATGCCTCTTGCATCTCATGGTTTCATCATTGAGTCTATGCTACCAAAGTCTTCCATATGTCTCATGCTCTTTTTCAAAGGATGTTTATCAACCTGTGTCGGCCATTCCTCAGAACTATTGACTTTGCATGTTGGCCATACCCTCAGTTTGTCTCAGAATCACATGAAGTTGTAGTCCTATTACGCACCCTAGTCCTACTTTCCAAATTAGTAGGTAACCTTGAACCAAACAATCAACATTTCATCATAGGTTGTTGACTGGGTGGTTTCTCTTGTGTTCGACAACAAGACATCTATTCACACATTGGGATTTGTGTAGTGTCTTGGATTCCATCAGCCTTATTGGTGGTTTTCTCCCATTTGTCAGTATTTTTTCTCATTGGATTCTATTCAAAGGGTATTTTTCGTGTATTGCTTGCACTTGGCACACAAAAAATACACACAGGGTCATGGGTTCATGAACATGTTCTTCATACGATTTCCTCCAAATCATCAAGGTCCTGCTTTGTACCTCATGATAAATGATGAGAGATGCCTTAATGATCTCCTTTCAATAGGTCTCCTTCCATCGACTTCAGCTCATCTATTCTAGAAACGAGACCTAGAGTCTTGCAGTCATTAATGTCAAGTTCTCTCACCATAGACAGTTGGGAATACATCAATGTCTCTTGATTGATGGATTCTTCAAGTGTTCGACCCCAAATCCTTTATTCACACTTGTAAAAATGTACTCGGTGCCTTGATACCTACTTTCATCATCGGTAGGTTGTCTCACGTTTGTTAAATATATACCTCAATGACTGGTAATCAAATGAAGTCTCATTGTGTTCAACCTCAAATCCTTTATTCACACGATGTAGACTTGCACCTTTGGTGGATTGTGTAGAATACTTGAAGACATCAGTATGTAGCCGCAACTTTCCTGAGTTGTTTCTACCTTTTCATTGGACTAGTACCTATGTGACTTCAGTGATCATGGGAGATTAGATTCTACTCCATTGTATACAGATATATTTAGATTGATTTTGAGACTGGTTTTACTGGGCCTTGTTCATGACTATGACAACCTTTGTCTTGTAACCACATTTGTATTTTCCTATTCATGGCCATGGACAATGTTTTTGTATATTTTCACATGGATCCGCTGTGTAATTCAAATTGGTAGCCATGTATGCAAAGTTAGTACATATTGTAATGAGAAACTAATTCTTCTAGCTGGTTCCCCATTACTCCACTTCTGGGTTTTTATAATTTATTTTAGCCTTCACAAATACTCCTATGACCTCACACATTAGGGGGCATCTGTTATAGAAACATTTCCCTCACCCCATGTAATCTTTCACAGAAGGCCTTTTTCCATTTCTCTATGCAGAATTGTAATCCCTTTTTGCAAATCCTAGAGCTAAAAATACAAGTTTTCTACATATACGCACCTAATATACAACATGCTTATACATTGATTTCACCAATATAGCCTGTGTACATCAGGAAATGTGCCCAATAATGAAAAATGGTGTTAGGTTTCCATGTCATGTCACGAGATCAATGATCCTTGGCCTTCCATATATTGGAAACGTTCTGACTCGATCCTTCAGTTCCACTTGAAGGCTATAAATGGGCCAAATCATAGCTATGGAAAAGAGGAGAAAGAATTCAAAATTGAGAGCAAAGTTACTCTAGAGGAATTATTCACTTCAAATTGAGTCTACATCCCTTTATCATTTAATTATGAACACATTGTTCAACCCCCAAGCTCTTCCTTTATTGATTGAGAACTTCATTGTCTCTCTTATATGATCTTGCCTTTGGTGGAGGATTGATGTGGTGGAGGCCTAGCTGGAAGGAACTTAGTTTCTCGGTTCCGAACCGTACCAACACGGAAGTCTGTAACTTATTCACTTATGCTAATTATATCTTAATAGAAATACTATTTTCTTGTCCAATTGATATCTTGAAAATATTTGAATTATTATTCCATGGGCGTATTTGTTATGAATGTTGATGGATTATGCTATTGAATATTCTAACATCATATATTATCACCATATTCTTGTGTTGATTGGTTGTTGAGGACTAGTTGTAGGTATATTTCTTTGGGTCAAGTGCTCAATGATGGACTTCATCGAACATCTAGACGAGGTAGGCCTTTTATCTTGTCTTGCTACAATATTTTTTTATATAGCATACTTGAGAATAGAGTTGATTTTTGCAGTCATTTATGTCTGTTGTGGTTTACCCCTAACCATAGAGATATTTTCCTCGTAACACCTAGTTTCAAATAAATTGTAATTTTGATCCCGAAATTAAAAAAAAAAAAACAATGCTACTGTTGGCACCAATTTTCAATTCAATGATTGTTTTTAATTTTTTTGTTGGAAACATTATGTTTTTTTTAATTACTTGGCTGAAAATTTTGGTAATTTTAACACCAAGAAAAAAAAGTTTCTATTGATAGTGCCACTTTTCAAAATGGCAGTAAAATAGAGACTAAATGAAACCTATAAAAAATGAGAACTCTTGAGTGTTCTCATCAAGTAGGTAACTATGTTTAATATGGAATATTTGTACATACCTATATTTGGCAAAGGCTATTCCAATGATAATTGTATATTGTGCTCCACTTCCCTCTTGGGTGGGATTCCTTTTGGATCATAGAATACTTCTCTATATGCTAGTAATAGTTCTTTTAATTGGAACTTCTATTTTTTCCTACTTCCTTGAAAGGATGCCTTCACACCTATAAATTTGGTGTCCTTCTAGTTTTATCTAGAGAAAATAAGTACATACTTCTTATTTGATCTAATCATCTCTTAGCTTGGTGTGCACTCACCAAAGAGATCTTAGACTTCCCTTTCTATGAACAGATGATAAATTATTTACAATCCTTGATCAGATGGTACTAGTTGGCCCTTATAATGAAGATATCATTACATGTATACATATAGGGGCTACCAAACACTACATTGTCGACATCAAGAGGTACTGCATTGACTTATACTTCATCAAATAAAATTTTCACTGATAGAAAATATAATATTACATTACTTGCTAACTTTTAAATCTACATCTTAATTCATCCACCCTAAAGGGTACGAATCAGGGTGATTATGCATCTCTAAACCAAGTTTACTTACCAGGTCCTCTATAATAAGGCTCTCCTATGAACCAAAATCAAATAGAGCATCTACCTTGTTCTTATTTATCTAAATCTTGATATGGAATAATTTTTTTATCTCTTTCTCCTCTCTTGGATGGAGGATACTTTGGTCCACCTCCTTCTAAATTATTTTATAGACAGTATTTTTATCCACATATGAGTTTATTTCTATTTTCTTTCCCTCTTCCATTAGAAGATTCCTTTTCTTGGAATTCTCTTGCTTGTGGCTGTTAAGCCCTAATATTGGCTCATTACCCCTTAATTGAGGCATATTATATTAGTAATTTTATTTTATTTATGTCGGCTTTAGGCCATTAGTTGTAATTATACCTCCTAGTCTCCTATATATATCAAGGAGACATTTTCATTTTCAATCATCTTGTACTTGAATATTTAAGTGGGGTAAAAGGAGGTTGCCCCCTCGAAGAGGCTTACTATCTGAAATTATCTCTTTTTCAAGGCATTGAGTACTTTTTCTGAGGTTTTTCTATGCTATATTGATATTTGGTTCTTAACATATGGTATCAGAGCTCAAGGTCTTGGGGTTTCGCTGCTACATTTGAGACACCTTGGCATTTTCGCTATAACTTGTTTTCTACAATGTTTCATAAGGAATGACTTGGAGGATATTTAGTAGATGGATCAAGGTACGTTGGGTTCAAAATTCAATTCCTGAGGCCCTATACGTTCATATATACATCCTATACAAGATAGGGTTCTGGAATCATGCTGAACTGAGTCATTGCGGAATTTTCGCTATAAACACTTTTTTGTAACATTTCAGACCCTGAAATCAGACGGATATTTACAAAAATTAGTAAGGTATCTATGGTAAAAATTTCATCTTCTGTTTCATCTTAAATTTGTATATACACCTTGTGTAAGGTAGGGTATCTGACTAGTCCTATTGACTAGTCTCAAGAAGGTGTTCCACGTAAAACAATCATAACTTCTTCCTAGAGTATCCAAATTGAGTGGGACTGGTTTCATTGGATCATGGATAGTTTGTAGTATGTATGGTGCAAGTTTCAGAATTTTATATCAATTATTTTGTGTGGGGCATGCTATACAAGTTAGATTTCCTGGAAAGGCCAAAAATCGACAAGTTGTGGGGAAGTTACTGTAAATTCCACTTGGCACATCCAATTTTGATCAGACTTGTGGCATTGCAGAGAAGAAATATCAGAGAACTACATAAAAGAAAGTTTCATACCCAGAAGGGCCAAAACTTGGGAGATACAATAGAAGAAATATTGTTTAGCATAGCCACCTCAAAATCAAGGTTCAAAAGTGATACTTGGCCAACATGCCACCAAAAAAGGGAAATTCTACACCAAATAAGCCTCCAGAAAATCCTACTTCGACTCTTGATGAAGGTGAATAAATGTGTAGGGAAATAAATGAACTACATAAGAAGATGGATTCAATGGAAGCTATGTTGGATACTAGGATGGATGGTTTAAAAGGGGAGATCATGGAAGTATTGAAAAATTTTGTAACAGAGAAGACACCTGAAAGTG
>SNQJ01S0116968.1:72361-83125 GCA_010110895.2 Picea sitchensis | reverse complement strand
AAAATGAAAATGTCTCCTTGGTATATATAGGAGACTAGGAGGTTTAATGGCCTAAAGCCGACATAAAGAAAATAACATTACTAATATAAATTACAAATAATGGCCTAAATCCGACATAAATAAAATAACATTACTAATCTAATATGCCCCAATTGAGTGGTAATGAGCCCATATTAGGGCTTAACACAGAGGAGAAGGCCAACAAAAGTTTTCAGTTTTACATATTGTAAAATTTCCTATTTTTGGAATTATGAGAAGTCCAACTGTTTTGAGTTGAGATGATTTTGTATAAATACATAGATTAAAGACTTATTTTAGGCTTCTTCTTACCAATTGTAGTAGAGAAAAGTATCCTTATAGAGTATTAATACAAGTGAAGACATATATTCTAGGTTTTGTTAAATTTGGGTTATGTGTTTCTTTTGTTTTCCATTTCTCAGCATTCCTTTATGTATTCCTTGATAAATGTTCAGTTCCAATTTAGTACAACAACTACTATAGTCACAAGGTCTCAATATTTTATTAAGTAAGCAGTTTTTCCTCTTCATTTACTATGAGTAAATCAAGACCTACTTGCTATGTAGATTACTGCATTTTGGGCGTTATTCAAGGTTACACTATCTCTTTTCCTCTACTGCAAACAAGGTAGGACTCTTCCGTAATTGATGCCCTGCTCTATTTTACAGTTTTGTATTTTCATCTCATACTATTCGATATTGCAATTTCGGCTTAGATACGAAATACGGCCTATGTGTTGTCAAACTGCTAATTTCATTTAAGGTTTTTTTCTCATACAACTAAGGTAGAAAAAACACTTTAAAACAAACTCTCTTAAAAAATTTCCTGATGCTTGACATTATTATTTGAGCCTTAAGTTTAATCTCGGGAACAAGGAGTTTGCAGATCCAAACTCTCGCCTCTTTTTCTTAAATATTTGCTCAATCTTGACAGCGTATTGATAAGTTGTACCTAATGAGGTGTTGTCAAGAAACTCCATTTCTGTTTGAATGTATCTATGCAAACAACCATGGTATTTGAGCACCAAATGTCCCTCAGAGTCTTTGATAACCATTTATCTACAATACTCACATATATGAGTCCTTCAAATAATGGAATATAAAAATTTACTTGTACCTTGAAGGGGGTTGCATAGTCGCTTGATGAAGATGCTTCTCCTATGGGAAACTGCCGAAGGATATGCACAAAGTTGTCCATCATTTTGTTCCTTTTTCATGCAAGGGTTTGCTCGAGCAACATTTTAAAAGAATCTCCTGCTCCATCATCTTTATTTTCATCTCCCATGGGTTGTTTTCAGGCTCTGTGCGACTGATCTTGCAACGAATCGATTAGTTAGAGTCCCAACTTCTTGTACCCAGATCTTGTCGGGGACATGCAAGAAGAAAAATAAATGAAGAGAAAACTGATCTGATACCAATGATCCAGATTTAGTAGCGGACCAAACTAATTAATAGACTGAATATAATAAACAAAAATATATGAATAACAAAAAAGATATCCAGTGAACAATATCTTCTATTGAATAAATGAAATAGGCTAAAACTGTAAAACTGCAGAACTGAAACACTTTCTCGAATGGTGGTAGTTATCTCCGAGAAGAGATGTGGTTTCTACGTGCATCCATATGAGAAGAATGAATTACAATGAGGCTCTAGAGGCATTTTTGATATTACTCATGAACTCCAAAACCCTAGACATCTAAAAACCTAACCCTTGACGGTGAAACACCAAAATTCATGTGGGACCCTATGGGTAAGTTGGTACCTCAACTTCCCAGGGTTGTAAATTTTGCATACGACCTTTGTTTTAGGCACGTGATTGCCCGTTGGAAAGGTATTTTAGAGAGATACACATTACACCACCAAACTCTTACTCTGTCTACAGTTTGACTGTGGCAAGCCAAAATGACAATGTTAAGGGATCGAAAATGGCCCTAGGTATATCAAGATGTGTTGACATGAAAAAATACAAATTAATCCAGTTGAATTAGATTAGAGGCCACCAATATCCACCTGGAATATGTGTAGGGCTTCAGACATCCCCAAAAGTGTAGAATCGACAATTACAAAGAAGTACATAAGAACATGTTGAACTAAAAAAGGACAAGAGGAGTCAGTTGGAATAGGTTGGTGGCCACCAATATCCACCTCGATCAATGCTACAGTGTAATACCTAATGCATAGATTTGATAATAATAATGATTATGTTACACTCTCCATAGTTTACTTAAGAATGCCCAAGGATAAAACAACGTTTCTGCAGGAATTATTTCTACAATTGATACATCTCATAGATATTGGGTGTGGGCATGAGGAAACATACCTATGGGGTGTTCTCAAAATATTTGACATGTGAAGTATCATTTCTAGAAATAACAAGAAGAAATTGAAAGAGTGTGATAGATAATGATGTTTGGAATCGATAAAAAGGGAATGATCAACTTAGAGAACAAAGAAGTGATGATTTGATGATGTAGAAAATTGAATGAAAAGAATCACAATTCTCACTATTGTAATCCCAATTTTAGGTTTTTGTGATGTTGAGAAGGTTCATTTTGTGTAGACTCACATCCAAAATTAATCAAGGACATACAAGTTAGAAAATTTCACCAAGTTTCTTTATCCCAAACAAAATCTAAAACATTATTTTGTGTGAAACAAATAAAAACTATGCATTATCTTTACTTTGAGCTTGACCAAACCTACAAAATGGATTGTTGAGATATTTACATTAATTATTAAATATAATTTTTGTTACCATTAAGTATCTATTGCAATAATGGGGATGGCATGAATTACATACTAAGTTGTCAAGAGGGCAATGCCAAATGTTCTCAAATAATAATCAAATATAATATACCAATGTTGTAACCAATGGTGGATAACATATACACAAAACATTACCAATGCAACAAAATAACTCTAAATCAACATTGTGAGAGACCTTTATAGAGATAAAATATGTGAACATAGAGAAAGAGAGATGTTCTCGTTTCCTTGGGTTCAATCGATGTTTGTTCGTTTCTCTTCATAGTTTTCATTAAACCACATGTCTGTAGTTAATATTACTAACAACTAGAATGGTGGTAGCTTATCCTTGAATAGTGAGATGTGTCTTACAAAGAGGCTGAAAAGTCCTTTTAACATAAAGAATCAATGAAAAAACCTAAACATCCAAAACCCTAACCCCAAAATATGAAACACCAAATGGTTTGTGGGGCCCAATGTGGTTAGTTGATATGTCAACTTCTTAGGGCTGTAACTTTTGCATATGATCTCCATTTTAGGTTCTTGGCAGGCCTCCAGAAAGTTCTAGCTGAGAAGAAAACATTTTGATTAGCCTAGCATCGTAATTTCTTCATACGATATCCATTTGAGGTGATCGACAACCCGCCAAAAATTTCTATCCGAGAAGAAAACATTATGAATATCCTAGCATCTACCTTTGGCTACATGCAAAGCACTGTCGCACCAAAAAACGATCGTTTAGAGCCTCAAAACAATGGCAAAATTTTGGGACCTGAAAAACTATAGAAAAACTACCAATATGTGGAACAATTCATAATTAGTGGAACATGTAGTTGACCACCAATATCTACCTGGATCAATTCCCCAATGCATATGGGATAGATGGGGGGAATTAGCAAATCAAGAGTTGAGAATTCATGTGAGGAATAAATCAATGGTTATTGATTGTCTATCTTCTAGAGGCCATAATGATATTGATGTACAAATAGAGTAAACGAGAGCTCATAGGAAACATAGATACATGAAGAAAACTTTGGAATTGGTTTCCATGGATAGAATCATAACTATAATTCCCTAAAAATTAAATTATAGTAGAGACTATTTTCTATCTTGGCAGCTAATTAGTTTTGGAAAATCATTTATTCAAACAAGTTTTTGAGCTTCTAAAGTGGGTCCCATTTAATGGCACAAATATATGAGTTCACATTTACAAAGGGGAAAATAAAACCCTAACCCTAACCCTAAATAATCTTCAAGAACATGAAGAGAATATTATAAAAGAGAAAAAGAAGCATATTTAAAGGGTTGACGGTCAGAAGATTTTGCAATGATGGAGAGTTTGCAAGAAGCATTTTTGGCTTTCCAAGTTTGTGAATTAGACTTCTTAACTTTCTTCCTCAAATTTATTTATGCTTAATTCTTTCCATAGAGTTTTCCATGAATTTTTGGCAACAAGAAGCTCTGGGTCTGATGATCCAGGTGGATATTGGTGGCCACCCACCTGTTCCAAATTACAACTGGCTCATTTTGACAGTTTTCAGTTCAACACATTTCTCTATAATGGGGAAATTTATTTATAATCCCTACACAAAATCCAAGAGGATAATGGTGCATGCCCACCTATTCCAACTGGATTATTTTGGAAGTTTTCATGTCAGTACATCTTTCTATACTTCCAGGGCCATTTTGGGCCCCTAAAAAATGTTTTCTTGGATTTCCATAGTCAAACTATAAATATAGTTAGATTTTGATGGCATAATGTGTAGTTCTTGAAACAACCCTTCCAACGGGCTATCACACGCCTAAACCAGAGATCGTATGCAAACGTTATGACCTCGAGAAGTTGATGTACTAACTTACCTCAATGGGGCCCACATGACTTTTGGTGCCTCATCTCCTAGGGTTAGGTTCTTTTGGATTTCTAGGGTTTTGGAATTCATGTTTATCATAAAAATTCTTTGAGATTCTCATTGTAATCATCATTTTCTTGCAAATGAGTGTAGTCATTACATATCTTCTGAGAGATAAAGATGCCACCATTCTAGCGAGTCTTGCACTCTATATTTTTATAGTCTCTGTACATTTCCTTCATTAATACAAATCATATATTGTTGTATTTATTTGTTTCTGGAAATTTTTATGTGTATTTCATTTTAATATCTCTGCTTCCATTTCGTTCCAAAAATAATTTGGCTCATTGCTATAAGAATAGTTTTCTCTTGATCATTTTTCAGTGCATGTCCTCGATGAGGTCTGAGTATAGAAAGTTCGGTCTTGACCTTGTATCTCTTAAGGAAAATTTCTCTCACATGACCAAGAAACCCTCAATGGTGGAAGAAAATAAAAAAGGCAGAGAAGAAGATTCTATTAAACAATTTCTTGAACAAGCTCGCATGGGACAAAGGGACGAAATGATGGAGAATTTTTCCCACATCCTTCAACATCTGCCAATAGAAACAGGTGCATCTTCATCAAGAGGCCACTTTCAAGGAACCTCTCCCAAGGTTGTAGCATCCCCAACGTCCAACTGAGCTATGCTATTGATTAAGGAAGAAAATAAATATAGGGGAAGCAAAACTAGAAACCAACTCTCACACAACACATAAAGATTTATTCCCTTCAAATCAACTTATCATTAGAATAATATCAAAGCTTATAGGTGCTCCCTTACTAGAGAAATGGCCCACATAGAAATACTGAAAACTATAGAAAGAACTTGCAAACCCTAGAAACTATGTTGAGTATGTATGACCTTGTACATTCACTTTCTGAAACTTATGTGTTCCCTGGCTCACTGTAGCTCATATACATACACACTTTCCTGCACTATATATTAAGTACATATGCACCCTCATCGACCTTTGGAGCACATACAACTCCACCCTACTGTGGTGGCTCCAATTTGTTAGATCTTCTTGTGGCCGACCCTGTTCTCCCTTCTCCTTTGACATGAGTTGATCTCTATATGAAATTTCTTCCTCACCTATCTAATATCTCCTTGAATCATAGTCTTTTGGGATTCATCCCTTGAGAAAAATTCCTTCTTTCTCCTAAGAGTGACCTTGGTTCTCTCCAAAATCATATAAAGTATGTCCCTCCTTCACCCTAGACTTGGTTTTATAATCTTGAGTTATGATCTAACCCTAATCTCCAAAATGATTGAGAGTTGATATTAAATATCACCTCACTTGAGATCAATTGCTAAGATTTAATTCACTAATGCTAATAACTTTAACATTTCATTAAATTAAACTCAACTAATTAATAAAAGAACTTTACTTTAATAATTTTTTTAATTAAATTAGAATACTAAGGTAGAAGGATTTGGATGACTTAGATCTATGGGAAGTACCTGTCCAATACTACAAACATCAACATAATCATAAGATTTTTTTCAAGGATCCATAGGAAGTACTTGTCCAATACTACAAGCCAAAGTGCTTGTTGGCTTGTTTTCCGAAGTTGCAATCGGTTTTGATGGGATTGATCGAGCCAATGTTGTTGCCCATATTGACTTGTCCCAAATGTTGTTGCCCGTATTGACTTTTCCCCAATGTTGTTGTCCACTCGGTTTTGGGGCATTGTCCACTCATGTTGTTGGCCATTTAGAGGACTTACAGCTGCTGCAAAATTTTCTAAACAAAAAAACACTACTTTAACTCAAAAAATGCTAAACTGCATATCAATACATAACAGAAACACAAAAAAAAGACAAAAAAATGCTAAACTGCATCAATACATAAACTGCACCAATACATAATGGGAAATACAAAAAAATGATAAACTGCATCAATACATAATGTGGGCATATAATATGCTCAAATCATTAACACCCAGAATACCTACAACTAACAATACCCTTACACAGCTAAGTTTGCACAGCTTATGAAATTACATAAAGTAAAAAAGTAACAATACCATTACACAACTAAGTTTGCACAGCTTATGACATTACAGAAAGTAAGAACTTAACAATACCATTACACAGCTAAGTAAAAACTTAACATTAGTATACCTTAGGACGAGAATACTCAACCGGAGCCCAAAGTCTGTAAGCAAGAGGTGAACCCATATTGACATTGGGGTTGGTGACGTGGGGGCTATAGTTGCATCAGAACATGGATCAGTAGCACTATATTCTTTCATGTATAGGATCGAATTCAAAGTTTTCATTGCATCAGAAACCATTCAGTCACATTAAATGCTTTCAACCCTTGACTTTTTGGTCTGTGGATTCTCTGTTGATTGCTACTAGTCTTTGCATTCGTTGATGGTTGCTACTGGTCTTTGGATTCATTGGATTCTTCAGACTCCAAAGTTGGATCTAGATTCAATTGCATGTGAACTCCATTCATTGAATCGATTCAGATGTAGATTCATTGCATGTGAACCCCTCTCTTTTTGGTCTATGGATTCTCTGTTGATTGCTACTGGCCTGGGTGGAGAATACATATGGATTCATAATGAAAAGTTGTAATATGGATATTTTAATTGATAAGAGTAAAGTAGCTATATATTTCATAAATATAATAATTATAAAAGAATACAGTTTTCCAATTTTTACAACATTAAACATTAAGCAACTAAAAACTAAATAAATTGTAATTGTTATTATACGTTCTCTCATAAAAAAATTTGAAGCTTCCAACGTACATTATGATTCATATCTTAAGCATATCCCAATGTGTTTAATCATGGAAGCCAAATTCTTTAAACTCCCGAGCAAATTTGTGATGTTCATTAATCATGGAAGCCAAATTCTTTAAACTCCAGAGCAAATTTGTGATGTTCATTGTATATTTCATCATAAAATAAGAAATTATTCTAAAGCTTGAGGACTTTATTGAGGGGTGACAACTCTAATGAAACACTATAAGAGCCATGAAGAAAGTCTACTCTCTTTATAAGCCTATAGAAACATGCAAGTGAGTGCATCCATTGCTTATTATTTAGGTTAAAATGTTTATGATTTGTAACTTGCTAAGATCCACACAAGCATAGAGTTAAAGGAAATTATTCATCAAGATCACCAATTATGTTATGCTTATTGTGGGTATTGATTGTTCACTTTGTCTCTCAAACCATACAAAAATGCATGCTAGAGTCCATGTTTAATCTGGATTTAGGAGCGGAACGAGTTGATTAAGACATTGAATACAATAAAAATAGAGATATGAAGAAAGTGAACAATATCTTCTATTGAATAAATGAAATAGGCTAAAACTGTAAAACTGCAGCACTGAAACACTTGCTCGAATGATAGTAGTTATCTCTGAGAAGAGATGTGGATGATACGTGCATCCATCTTAGCACAATGAATTACAATGAGGCTCCAAAGGCCTTTTTGATATTACTCATGAATGCCAAAACTCTAGACATCCAAAAACCTAACCCTAGGCGGTGAAACACCAAAAGTCATGTGGCCTCCTATGGGTAAGTTGGTACCTCAACTTCCCAGAGTTGTAACTTTTGCATACGACCTCTATTTTACATGTGCTATAGCTCGTTGGAAAGGTATTTGAGAGAAATACACTTTAAGCCATCAAAATCTTACTTCATCTACAATTTGACTATGGTGAGCCATAAAACAATGTTGAGGGCCCCAAAACAACCCTGGAAGTACAACAAGATGTGTTGACATGAAAACATACAAAATAAGCATGTTGGATTAGGTGAGAGGACACTAGTATCCACCTGGAACATGTGTAGGGCTTTATACATCCACAAAAGTGTAGAACCCACAATTACAAATAAGTATAGAAGAACGAGTTGAACTAAAACGAACAAGAGGAGCCAGTTGGAATAGGTGGGCGGAAACCAATATCCACCTGGATCAATCCTCCCTCTTAGGAAGCAATGGTATCCATTGCATTGAGTTCCCCCATCAAGTGAAGAAACTTCTACTAGATTTGGCCTGAGGTGAGCCACTTGCCTTGGTGTAGGAGATGCCCGAACTTGACAACCCGATAAGGCTGGATCCTTTGCTGGCGAGTTCCCTTGGCCTGTGTGTCAACTATCTGATTAGTGGATGCTTGTTCCATGCATTCAGAGTTGAGCTCTTTTGGTGTCAGATGTTCTGCGATTTCTATGGAGTCCAATAATGGTGGAAAATATGGCCGAAGGAGGACCACATTTAAAACTAGGTGTAGGCCAAGGAAGGGTGGAGTGTTGAACTCAAAAGAATTTCTACCTATAGCCTTGGTGAAGTGTAAGGCCCATAGAAAAGTGGGTGGATATTTCGATGGGGCCCTGTGAGATGGTCCTTTTGCAAATGTAACCAGACTTTGTCGCCAACCTGAAACTGGTGCGATACCCTGTGTTGATCATGGCACTTCTTGTACTTAGCATTAGATTTCTCCAAAATCTCTTGGACCTGTTAGCAGATGTGCTAAATCCACTCAATGAATCCGGTGGCTTTGTTGGCCTAAGACTGAACATGGGAAGAGTCTGTTTGTTTAGTGGCAAGAGGTGGTGCAACTTTAATGGGACTCAAGGGTTGGAATCCCCACCCGACCTGAAATGGGCTATGGTCAGTGGAGCTATGGAGAGCCCTATTGTAATTGTATTGAACATAGGGGAGGCTCTCATCCCATGTACGTGGATGCTTAGAGTTGTACATGCATGATATGTGCACAATCATCTGATTGAAGACCTCTATTTGGTCATCTCTTTTGAGGTGGAAAGCATTGGATTTAGTGATCTTGGTGTCCAACAGTGACTAGAGACTCGACCAAAATGTGCTAAGGAACTTATTTTCCCGGACGGAGATGATGGTCTGTGGTATCCCAAAATGGACCCACACTCATTCAAAGAAGAGCTTGGGAGTACTTCCCACTGTGATATTCTTCTTGCAGGCTGTGAGGATGGCCATCTTTGAAAACCGATCAATGACCAGAAATACACAATCATTTCCTTGCTTGGTGGACAGAAGGCCAGACATGTAATCCATTTAGATGGATTCCCAAGGCTTCTCGAGAGTAGGAAGAGGGGTGTATAAGCCTTGCTTCTTGATGGTTGACTTGGAAATGGAACAAGAAATGCAAGATTTGATATACTTGCTGATGTCCTATCGAAGTTTTGGCCAATAAAAATGTTTATGAAGAATCGCCATGGTTTTCTCCATGCCAAAATGTCCTGCCATTCGACTGTAGTGAGATTCCCAAATACTATTTTCACACTCACTTGTAGGAACAAAGAGATGGACTAGATGGTATAATAGTCCATCCTAAATGTGAAAATCAGTGATAGTCGCACATGTATCCAAGACCTGATAGGTGGTGGCCAAATCCAAATCTTGATAATAAAGTTGGGGCCACTCAGATGCTTCATGTCCACATGAATGGAGCATAGTGGTCAGTGCATCCACGAGAGGTCAATTGAGGAAATCAATGACACAATTTAAGATACATGTCTTATACTTGATGTTGGGATGGAACTATTGCAGCTAGGTGGACAACTTCTGATGGAGGTCGTTCTGCAATTTCCCCTATGTCTGTATGAATTACAAAGGCTTGTGATTAGCGCGGATGATTGTATCCTTTCCAAGAATGTAATGTTTCCATTGATGACAAACTTGTACAATGGAATACATTTCCTTGTCATAGGTGGGGTATTTCTGGACAACATTTAAGAGTGTCTCACTATGGTATGCCATTGGATGACTGTGTTGAGTGAGAATTGCACCTACAACATATTCATATGCATCAATCTCAATCTCGAATGGTTGTTGCAGATCGAGAAAAGAGAGTACTGGAGTTGAGTATAAGTGATGATTTAGATCATTGAATTCTCATTGTTGTGTTGGAAGATTGATTGTTGTCATTGATGTCAACCCTAGTCATGGGTTTTGGATTGCAAGATTGATAAAGGTATTTGGACATGAAGGAAAATGCACATGCATATAGAACACCCATGAATGGATAGTATGCATCATGTTGTTTCTGGTGGTATGTGGCACATCACATGGATCCTCATGGTTGAGGAGAAATGAATTTTTGAA
>SNQJ01S0116968.1:35728-48102 GCA_010110895.2 Picea sitchensis | reverse complement strand
TGGTTGTGGATCGCCTTTCCAAGTATGCTCATTTATGTGCTCTTAAACACAAATTTATTGCATCCACTGTGGCTCAAATTTTAATGGACTAGGTCTTCAAGCTTCATGGCATGCCGCACTCTATTGTTTCTGATCGTGACCCAACTTTCAAAAACAATTTTTGGCAAGAACTGTTTAAGCTACAAGGCACCCAATTGCATCTTAGCTCATCTTATCATCCCCAGACTGATGGTCAAACGGAAGTTGTCTACAAGTGTTTGGAAACATATCTGAGGTGTTTTGCCTCTGAAAAACAACCTCAGTGGGCTCAATGGTTACGCCTAGCTAAATGGTGGTATAACACTTCCTACCATATAGCTACTCGCATGACTCCTTTTGAAGCAGTATATGGACAGAAGCCACCTTCAGTTCTCTCATACTTACCGGGTACCTCGAAGGTCCAGGCGGTTGACCAAACACTTACATTTTGAGAGGATATTCTTCGTACCCTTAAAAAGAACTTGGTCATGGCACAGAATCGCATGAAGCGGAAAGCAGATCAAGGTCGCTCTGAATGTCAATTTGCAGAAGGGGATCAAGTGTTTCTGTGACTACAGCCATATAAGAAAACTTTCCTAAAAGCCGAGCATTGTCAGAAGCTAGCACCCAAATTTTATGGTCCTTATACAGTTCTCAAGCATGTGGGACAAGTCACATATTAGTTAGCTCTGCCTAGTCAGTTGAAGCTACATCCTGTTTTTCATGTTTCATGCTTAAAGAAGGTGATTGGAACCAGGTGCCAAATTCATACCAACCTTCCAGAGTTAGCTGAAGAAGGATCCATTTGGCTACAACCATAAGTAGTTTTGGACCAACGTGAGTGTCGCCTGCGTTAGAGAATCATCAAGGAAGTGCTCATCCAGTGGAAAGATACGACTCCAGTAGATGACTCCAGTAGATGCCACTTGGGAACCAACTACCATTCTGCAGCAGTTTCCACATCTCAAGCCTTGAGGACAAGGATATTTTTAAGGGGGTGGACATGTTAGGGTCCTAACTCTCACATAGGTAGATCAATATATTCGAATGTAATAAAGGTCAATATTAATAAGGCCTTTCAATAAAATAGAATAAGGAGGATGTAAGAAGGCCTAATAGAAGCTTTTGCTTCTAGAAGGATCTTCCTCTAGATGCTTCTCTTGATAGACATATTTAGTATAAATAAGGGTCGAGAGTATGAAAACCCTAGCTTGGAGATTATTGTAACAGAGCACTGCTCAACTGGAGGTTGCCCCCTCGAAGAGGCCTATGAACATTTCTTTCTGAATCAAAGTGTTATTTATGTTGTTGTTCTTATATCATTTCTATGTTATTGTGGAGATTATGCTGGTTATATTACTGTTATTCTACCATTTCTAGCATTTTATTTCTTTTCTATGTATTTATTATATCTGGTATCTTGCAAGTATCCACCTAGAACATGTGTAGGGCTTCAAACATCCACAGAACTGTAGAACCCACAATTACAAAGAAGTATAGAAGAATGAGTTGAACTAAAAACGGACAAGAGGAGCTAGTTGGAATAGGTGGGTGGCCACCAATATCCACCTAGATCAATCCTCCCTCTTAGGAAGAAATGGTCTCCATTGCATTGAGTTCCCCCATCAGGTGAAGAAACTTCTGCTAGATTTGGCCCGAGGTGAGCCACCTGCCTTGGTGTAGGAGATTCTCGACCTTGACAAACCAATAAGGCTGGATCCTCTGCTGGGGAGTGCCCTTGACCTGTGTGTCCACTATTTGATTAGTGGATGCGTGTTCCATGTGGTCAAGTTTGAGCTCTTTTGGTGTCAGATGTTCTGCGATTTCTGAGGTATCCAATAATGGTGGAAAATATGGCCGAAGGAGGTCCACATTGAAAAATGGGTGTAGGCCAAAGAAGGGTGGAGTGTTGAGCTCAAAATAATTGCTACCCATAGCCTTGGTGATAGTATAAGGCCCATAGAAAAGTGGGTGGAGCTTCCAATGGGGCCCTATGAGATGCTCCTTCTGCAAATGTAACCAGACTTTTCCACCAACCTGAAACTAGTGCGATACCCCGTGTTGATCATGGCACTTCTTATACTTAGCATTGGATTTCTGCAAAATCTCTTGGACTTGTTGGCGGATTTGTTGAATCCGCTCAATGAATCTGGTGGCTTTGTTAGTCTAAGACTGAACATGGGAAGAGTCTAACTGTGTAGTGGAAAGAGGTAGTGCAACATCAATGGGACTCAATTGTTGGAATCCCCACCCCACCTGAAATGGGTTATGGTCGGTGGAGCTATGGAGAGCCCTATTATAATTGTGTTGAACATAGGGGAGGCTCTCATCCCATGTACATGGATTCTTAGAGTTGTACATGCACGAGATGTGCACAATCATCTGATTGAAGACCTATGTTTGGTCCTCTCTTTGGAGGTGGAAAGCATTGGATTTAGTGATCTTGGTGTCCAAGATTGACTAGAGACTCGGCCAAAATGTGCTAAGGAACCTATTGTCCCAGACGGAGATGATCGTCTGAGGTATCACAAAATGGACCCACACTCATTCGAAGAAGAGATTGGGAGTACTTTCCATTGTGATATTCTTCTTGCACGCTGTGAGGATGGACATCTTGGAAAAATGTTCAATGACCACAAATACGCAGTCATTTCCTTGCTTGGTGGATGGAAGGCCAGACATGTACTCCATTTAGATGGATTCCCAAGGCTTCTCGAGAGTAGGAAGAGGGGTGTATAAGCCTTGCTTCTTGATGGTTGGTTTGGAAATGGCACAAACAATGCAATATCGGATATACTTGTTGATGTCCTATCGAAGTTTTGGCCAATAAAAATGTTTCTGAAGAATGGCCACGGTTTTCTCCATGCCAAAATGTCCTACCATCCGACTGTAGTGAGATTCCGAAATCATATTTGCACGATTTCTTGTAGGAACATAGAGATGGAATAGATGGCATAATAGTCTATCCTAAATGTGAAAATCAGTGATAGTCGCACATGTACCCAAGACCTGATAGATGGTGGCCAAGTCTGGATCTTGATAATAAAGTTTGGGCCACTCATATGCTTCATGTCCACAGGAATGGAGCATAGTGTTGAGTGTAGCCATGAGAGGTCGACTGAGGAAATCAGTGACATGATTTAAGATCCATGTCTTATACTCGAAGTTGGGATGGAACTGTTGTAGGTAGGTGGACCGATTCTGATGGAGGTCGTTCTGCAAGTTCCCCTGTGTCTGTATGAATTTAAAAGGCTTGTGATTAGTGTGGATGATTGTATCCTTTCCTATAATGTAATGTTTCCATTGATGACAAGCTTGTACAATGGAATACATTTCCTTGTCATAGGTGGGGTATTTCCAGACAACATCTAAGAGTGTCTGACTATGGTATGCCACCAGATGACTGTGCTGAGTGAGAATTGCACCTACAACATATTCATATGCATCAGTCTCAATATCGAATGGTTGTTGCAGATCAAGAAAGGAGAGTACTAGAGATGAGCACAAGCAATGCTTTAGATCATTGAATTCTCGTTGTTGTTCCTTCCCCCTCACAAAATTTTCCCTGCCACCTCCCTTGGTCACCTTTTCAAGGGCCCATGCAATATGGGAGAATCCCAACATGAACCGTTGGTAGAATTTGGCAAGTCCCAGGAAGCTTCGAAGCTCAGTTAGTGTGGTCAAGGCTGTCTAGTCACATATGACTTGGATCTTAGATGGATCAACATGTACCCCATGCTCATCAACAATGTATTCCAAGTATTGGACCATGTTCATGCCAAAAGATCATTTTTCCAGGTTGGCATACAGCTTGTGTTGCTGTAGAGTGCCTAGAACCTGTTGAATATGCCGCATGTGCTCCTCCTAAGTTCTGTTGAAGATGACGATGTCATCCAAATATACCACCACAAAAGAGTTAGTGAAGGGTCTCAGTACATCATCCATCAACCTCATGAAAGTGGTTGGTGCATTTGTTAAGACAAAGAGCATGACCTGCCATTCAAAGATACCCTCTTTAGATTTGAATGTTTCCTTCCATACATCAGTTGGTTCATTGGGAACCTAGTGGTAGCTAGACTTGAGGTCAATCTTGCTGAAGAAATTTTTCCACTTGAGTTGGTCAAGAAGGTCATCAATCCTGGGAATTGGGTATCCGTTCTTGACTGTGATTTTGTTTAAGGATCTGTAATCAATGCAGAGTCACCAAGTCCCATCCTTCTTCTGGACCAGTACAATCAGGATTTTGCAAGGGGAGGAACTAGGTCTAATGTTCCCCTTTTGAATAAGATCCTGGATATGATTTCGTCATTTTCCAACAATGAGCAATGATAGATTGGTTCATTAGGTAGAGGTGAACTGGGGGTTAGATCAATTGGATGCTTGACTTGGCAGTGCATCGGTACCCCGGTGGGTGAGGAGAAGATGTCTCTATATTCTTCCACGATCTTTTCCACTTGCTTCTACTACAAAGAGAGGCTTTGTGTAGAGGCAATGGATGTGGCGATGACCTTCTACTTACTATGAGAAGAGATCACAAAGAGGACAAAATTATTGATATATGAAATGACCTTACTACATTACTTAACAGAGATTAAAGAAATAGCGGTAGGCGACGTTACCTCTAGTATCCTGTACAATTTTCTACCCAAACTAATAATAGCACTGCGGGGTCTAGACTCATAGACAACATGACACTTCCACAAATATGGTTTTCCTAAATGAACATCACAAACTTCAAGGGGATAAATATCACACAATACCTCATCTTTGAAAGGCTTGATGCCGTAGGGTAGACAACACAGTTGGCTAACAAAAAGATCCTTTCCTTGGCAAAGCCAGCTGGAAGTGTAGGGTTGTGGGTGCAGTGTCATTGGCAAGTCTAGCTTCTTGATGACCTTTGCTGAAATCGGGTTCTTCTGACTGCCTCTATCAACAATGAAATGAGGCGGATCCCCCTTTACATGAATTTGTGAGTGAAAGAGGCATTCCCCTTTCTCTGGTTCTTATGGTTAGCTTGGTCGGACTTTGGTGGTAGTGACAATGACACTGGATTTAGCATCGATAATCTTCTTCCCTCCTTTGGGATTTGATTCAGAATCAAAATTGGCCTCTGACTCGGAAGCCTTCATATCGACCATGAGTGACTTCTTTGAGAAACATTGTTCAGTGTTGTGCCAAGGGATTTTATGGTACTCACACCATTTTCCTATTTCCTTCTTCATCTTTTCATTTCCCTTCTTTTGTTGTGGATTGGATTGGTTGTCCTGAGAGTGGCCCTCTTTTCTCTTTCTCTTGTTGTGTGGGTTGGGGATGCCTTTTCCCTTCCTTGGATGTGTGGAGTGTTGGAACATATATATATTTCTAAACTTTTGGACTTTGAAGAAATTTCATTCCTGGTTAAATAAGAATAAGACGCACATGATATACATCATTGATGAAGTCTTCCATATAATCGAACGATCCTAAATCTCTTTGTATTTGTGGAGCTGCCAAATGGTTAAAGAGCTAAGTTTCCAGAGTCTTCTTCGAAGCTTTGCGCTTCAGGCGTTTCAACAAGTCATAACTTTAAAAAGCCCGAAACCTGAATATATCCATTATCACTTTTTCACCAACTTTTGAAAGACATGCTTCATGGTAAACATGTACGTTTTAAATCTTCCCTGAGTCAACACGTGGCACCTTTCTCTGAGATTTTAATCTAAAGATTCACATGATTCTAATTAACACTTAGCACCCCCTGGCCTCAACACGTCATCTAAAATGATGTCATCTTCGACACATCACTACAGGTAATAGCCTTTCAAGAATATAATAAGGAACTAACTTTCAAATCCATGAAGTGGTAAAATCTTGAAATATCAAATCTTAATTAATTAAGTTAATATCGATTAATGATGGTCAATAACTTCATACTTCAAAAGTTCAGACATTTATCATCCCTCACATCTTGAAATCTTCGAAGTTTGAACTTCCGAAACATTTCAAAATTAAAAGGGGTTAATTAAAACTAAAAACAATTATCCGATAATTAATCATTTCGCGGTTTCAAGTTTTGGGGATTCTATCTCAAGTTACTTATTAAAATCTCGAAGCCCGAATGCCCAAAAACGTTTAAAGTTAAACATGATTAATTAATATCTTAAACAATATTATCTCATAATTAATTTCTCATGAGTTCGCGATTCTGGAATTTTCAAACCTGTTTCATCCAAGTTCCCGATCATGAACCACCAATATTTATGGCATTAATCACAAATCAATGGCAATGATTTCAATATAGATTGAAGATCATTGCCTAGATTTCCTCATTAAGGTAAATTAATTTTTCGTCACTAAAGGTACTCATAAATCAATATGCTTAAGGTGAATAAAAATATTGGATTTTGAATTATATTTTCATTCTCACAAAATAACAAGTTTTAAGCCAGCTACATAAGCTCACACATTATCCTATAGTAGGTAACATAGTTATGATTTCATTAATATCATGGCACCACAAAAAATGGATAAAGTAGATGGTGAGAGCATAAATTTGAACACATATGTTCTCTCAGACACTTCACCGAGAGCCATAGATACTGTGAAATACTGGACACAAGTGTTCGATATTATACAACACGAGTTGATAAATTGCCTAGAGGATTGATGCTAAAAACTAACCGAAACCCATGCGACTAAACTCAGGGATATAGCTGAGTCAGATATACATAATATGGTTGTGTGGCCGAGGCTCATGTTGTATAACAACATGATAGGCTGGGCCCTAGAGAACGTCGACATTTCAACCAGGAGCATTTGCAATTCACAAAAGGTTGTTGTTGGGTCTTTTTGACTGGAGCATATACAAGTAATGTATAAGTTATCCCCAATTTTTAAATACAGTTACAATGTTGAATTCATAATGGAGTTTTACCAACAGCAGTGCACACAGTATGGGAAAAAATACCCTAATTTAATCAAGGACTGGTGGGGGCATCCTGAGAAATTCAGAGCCGACACTCACATCATATATGTCATAGCATCGTTAGATAGCCATATGATCTATGCGACTATGTTTCTATGTAGGATATTCAGGCCAAAGGACTCCTCTCATTTTCTGCTGGCATGGGTACCAATTATGCATGAAGTGGTTGAGGGATATTGTTTCAACTAGGCCAAGATGTTATCAAGCAACCTGGCCAAAGAAATCACAATGTACCAATTGGCAAATTCCAAAGGGAAACTTGCTCCTTTATACATGTCGACATAGATCATGAATGCCATTTTGTTTATCACTCCTTTCCCTCTGATGAGCTGAAGTTGGAACCCGACCAACGCCGAGCCTATCCATTTCTATCACTCCAAGTTGTGGGACGACAAAGCCAGATATTTATTCTATGAAATCTATCATTATACAGTGGTGTCAATTCATATCACCCTATACGGTTTCCCACCTCCCAGAATTTCAGACAGAATCATGGATATCCTGGGAAAAATACCAAACTGGTATATTGAGGAAAAATTTTCCTATATCAGGGTTTTTGGGTGCGTGGTTCCCCCCATTGCTCTCCCAAAATTCTAACCAGATCAGTTGGTATGCCAACAGGTTGTGGCTCTAGAAGACGTCAAGTTAGTTGATATTAAGTTTAAGAGGCACGATCCCCATAAGATTGTGCAAGCTCACCTGGCTCAATACAATTTAAGGAAGTATGTGCATGAGATTTTCCCTCAAGATGAAGTATTCAGGGGAGTCAGGTCATATGAGGAAGTATTGAGTAGAGTCTAAACTTTGTCTTCTGATCAATTAGCCAATTTCAACAATTTTCAGAAGCATCGAAAGAATAGTTTTCCAAAGGTATTACAAGGGGAGCCAATAACACCTTCATCTACATATGAAGCTACACCTCAGGTATTAGAGGCAGGAATTTCTGACCAACAGAGTATTGACGAAAATCCGAAGAATGTCGAAGTCTCAATGCAGGGAGTGGAGACTTCATTACCAAACCCACCAAGCACTCAAACAACAACTCATCTTGAATATTTTCAAAAAAGGCGACTGGATACATTGTTGTCTACACCAGATAAACCGGATACCAACACAACAAAGAAACAACCGTCCACAGAGATAGGTAGCCCCATTATGTCATTAACACCTTTACAGTCGATTCAAGGAAATCCCAATGACCAAGTCATATTTATAGAGGACCTTACTCCAATTTCAGCGGAAGAAATTCCTCCGTCAGACTTCTTTTTCAGTAAGAAGAGAAGGGCCATAGTTAAAAGAGAAACGCATCAAAAATATGGTACAATAGTCAAAAGGCAAAGAAAGTTGTATGATGGACAGGGTCTATATGATACAAAATTCTCTAGGGAAATGGCAGGCTTATTAGGTGCCTTTTCCACGGCCAATCAATGTTTAGTAGAAAATTTAGCGAATTAGCTGAAATAGAGAAATATGTTGGTAAGGCAGTTGCAAGACTAGATGACGATCATGGAAAGGGATGTCAGAAATAAGATGAACAAATAGTTTGAACAAGTCATAGACGATGAAATACATCAGATCCAACAAATAAAATCTAACCTTGATGAGCTCCATCAAAACTCATAGGACAGCAGAGGGTTGGTCACTCTGCAAGAAGAATTAATCAAGAAAATACAAGCCAATATATACTTGGTTGAAGGTACACCAATAGATATGGCATCTTTCCAAGATCAAGCATTGGAAGTACATGAGAAACCAGAATCAACCCAACAAGATCCTTTTACAAAAGTGGAAGCCATTCAAAATTGTTACTAGGTGGTAGACCTTTTCCTGAATAACATTTACATTAAAGAATGGGAAGCTCGTCCAACTCGGGATAAGTTTCAAAAGGATATATTTCTAGTAACAAAAGATTATGTATCGACAGCTCCTCAACTGTCTCTATCTTAGAAAACCAGACATAACATAATTTTGAAGGCCTGGGAATCAAATATTGCCGAAAGAAAAATATTGGCCAGAGAGGTACACAAAGCTTCTCTAGAAGAAATATCTTCACTAGACAAAGGTCTACTTGAAGTTGAAGGAAATAATATCTCTAAATCCCTGGGGAATATTGACATAGCAAGGAACCAATCTAACTCTAGGACAAGAAAAGAAGAGACCATGACGATCATCCAGTAAATGAACCAAATTGATCTTATCCAAATAAAAAAATGGATACTAAGTCCAAGCATGGAGTTACAGGACACATATTTGGGAGCAAAGAAGATACAGGAAAGGTTTCCCCAGAAAGAAAATAAGTTATACATTTTCTAAGAAATTAAGGCAACCAACACCTTCTGCGTTGGTGGTACAATGTGTGAGCAGTTGCATCGAATGTGTCAAATACGGGAAAGCCAACACATATGGAAACACATGATAAAACATGTGAATACGAATCATACAGGTCAGGATCAGATGATAGCTATTTCCATGTAAAGGATGAGGAGAAGAAACGCCTCTGCCAGAAGACGAAGAGACAGAGGAGAAGGCCAATGGAAGTTTTTAGTTTTACATATTGTAAAATTTAGTATTTTTAGAATTATGAAAAGTCCAACCGTTTTGAGTTGAGACCATTTTGTATAAAAACATAGATTAAAGACTTATTTATGGCTACTTCTTGTCGATTTTAATAGAGAAAACTATCCTTATAGAGTATTAATACAAGTATTTGTTTTTTTTTTCCATTTCTTAGAATTCCTTTATGTATTGCTTGATAAATGTTTGGTTCCAATTTAGAACAACAACTACTGTAATCACAAGGTATTAGTAATTTATTAAGTAAGCAACTTTTCCTCTGCATTTATTGCGAGTAAATCAAGACTTGCTTGCTGTGTAAATTACTGCATTTTATGCATTATTCAAGGTTACACTATCTCTTTTCCTCTACTGAAAACAATGTAGGACTCTTCAATAATTAATGCCCTGCTATGTTTTACAATTTTCTATTTTCATCTCATACCATTCGATATTGCAATTTCGACTCAGATATGAAATACAACCTCTGTGTTGTCAAACTATTAATTTCATTTAAGGAATTTTTCTCATACAACTAAGGTAGAAAAAGCACTTTAAAACACACTCAAAAACATTCATGATGCCTGACATTATTCTTTGAGCCTTAAGTTTAATCTCAGGAACAACATATTTTTGGCGTCGTTGCTAGGGACGAAGAAACAAAGTTATTTTTTTCTGGGAGAACGACAAGGTGAGATTCTATCTTTGATAGTGAACAAAGGTTGAACATTGAATTACAACTATTTTTTATTTTTCACTTGGCGACTCCACTACAAATAAGATGGCATTTAATCGAAAGAATACCAGAAGCAATCCAGACAATAGGTAGACTGCACCTATATCTGATCCCAAAAAATTATTAAAACCAAAGGGATACCTCAATTTGACTACCACATCGACAGGTAAGAAATACTAAGGTTCTGATTGAAGAACCAACCCCTGAAAAATAATATTAAGCAAACACCCTCTATGGAGGCCTTGACTAGCTAGTATGAGGTTAGGCACGAGAACCTGGAGGAATTTGTACCCAAAATAAAGATTGAAATTGACACTTATGATTCTCCAAACAGTCTGAATAAAAGATCCTCTTATATACTCACTATCATTACTTTTCTGTCTACCCCATCCTCACCCGAAGAAAAGGTTTCATTTCTTTGAAATCCTGAAGAGCGTACTTTATACCCCAATTCGTCTCCTGCTGGTTCACCTATATATACATCTTGTAACTCTACAGAAACCAATCCATGTTTTCCTTTCCCTCCCTTTCTAGACTTTACTTTCCCTAATGATCATTTTCCATATTTCCCTTTGTCGCATCCCGAGGAAGTTCAAATGTCGCCACTTCAGTGCATAGAAGTTTTTGAAAACCCTCTTTTTAATTCCCGAAGTTCATCCCCTAGAATTTCAATGGTTGTCACTGGAGGTGCCACTAGAGGAGGTGGTGGTGGAGGGGGAGGTGGTCAAGGACAACCTCCACCCACTAGGATTTTTTCAAAAGTAGCAGGCATATACGCTCCCTTGGTCCTCGCCCCCGCCGTTCATGATTTACCTAAAAATTATATGAAGATCTTACCAAAATTTACGGGAGAAGGAGATTTAAATGCCACAGAGCATATCACCTTTTTCAATCAATTTGCTGATATATTAGGGATTGAGCATGAAGATGTTTATTCCAGGATTTTATTTCAAACGTTCAAAGGGAAAGTAAGAATCTGGTTTCAAGGACTCCTGGTAGGATCCCTTCAGTCCTACGATGATCTAGAAAATGATTTTTTAAGACAGTGGAGAGAAATGAAAGACCATATTTACTACTTGACTGAATTCAGGGTATTGAGAAAGAAGAACTTTGAGTCGGTTCTAGAATTTACTCAAAGATTTAACAAACTTTAGCATAAGATTCCAGCAGAATTAAAACCCTCTCAACCTGCAGTGAAGGTGACTTTCATAGGGGCTTTTGAACCAAACTTCGCTCTGCTTTTAAGAGAAAGAAGACTGTCTACCCTCACAGGGATGCAATACGATGCTATAGAAATTGAATCAAACATGATGGCATTTGGTAAACTAAAAGCCAAGGTTGAGACATGAACTAAAGAACCTAAACGCTTCAAGGAACAAGTAGGGCCCTCCAAATCTAGGAGGTCTACCGAAGAAAAAGTAGATGACATGGCTAATATAATAAAATATTTGTCAAAAAATATTTCTAGAATGGAACTAGACCAAGCCGAACATGATCCATTTGCTTGAAAATATTTCAGGAGAAATCCTAACCCTGAGACCTAGAAAAGACAAGTAAAAAATGAAGATAAAAAAATACAAGGTCCTTTTAAAACGAAATTTTTTATAGGAGATGATATGCATAATTATGAGGGGCTAGAAGAGGATATAAAAAACCTTAGTGACGAAGACCAGTAAACTGATCTAACTAGCTAGGATTATGAAAGATTTGTATACCAAGAGCCCATGTTTAGTAACGAGGAAAGTATAGATAACCTAGGAGATTCTGCATATCAAGGAATTGTTGAATCCATTATGAAAGAAATTCAACAGAAGTATAATTTAAGGCCCAGAGAAAAAAATACTACAAGTGTTCCATAAAAAAAGATTATATTAAGAAACAAAGCGAATGAGGCGGTGGTTACTAAACCACTAGTTGGAAAACAAGTTGCCCAAAATAAAATTCTTGAAACCCTAGAAAAACATGTAAATGTGTTGAACATGCAAAAAATAGATCTAGATAAACAATAATACACACATTTGCAGAGAGAATTGGAGAAAGAAGAAGAAGGAGAGAAAGAATGGAAGAATTCTCATTAACCGTTATGAATAATGAATAATTTAC
>SNQJ01S0116968.1:25402-35678 GCA_010110895.2 Picea sitchensis | reverse complement strand
GAGAGAAAGAATGGAAGAATTCTCATTAACCGTTATGAATAATGAATAATTTACACATGATATACTCTGTATATCTCAATGAGTTTGACTTGAGGTGAACTAATGCACCATAGTGGTGGTATAGAGTGATCTGGACACACACCAACAGTTACAGGAGTTAACTACCACCTATTCTAGTCTCTCAGGCAGTTATGGGAGTGAACTGCCACCTAGTTGAGTTAACTAGTCAACTAGTCTTTAGTTAATTGTCTGAACATAGAGTAGTGAGGAGTTAAATCATGGAATCAAGGCTAATGCACCACTCTGGTGATGATACCAAGGCAAGTTCGAATTAGGATGGTGATGATCACAATGTTGCATGGTGATGATCTCAATGCAACATCTAAACTCAACTCAACTAGTCAAACTGAAGTGTCAACTGGAAGAGAATATTCTCCAAGTGGAATATTCTCCCCTAAAATATAGGAGACTAGATAATGACTAATTATGAATAATAAACAAGAAATAACCTTAGGAAAAATAAATCCTAGGTGTGTGTGAAGTAACTCCAACACCCCCTCTGAACATCACTATGGTGAAAATAAAGATTGGGTCCTGACAACGAGGCCATGTTAGGTATCCAAGTACAAAAGATACATTGAAAATAAAGTGAGGAAAGAGGGNTCAAGGTACAATGTATGTAAAAATAAGAACTATAGTTGCTAGGAAAGTGTGTCCTTCAATCCAAGACGACCTCACAGAGAATGGAATTTATGCTCAGTGAAGGTCTTGGTGAAAATGTTTGTCATTTGTTATGCTGAAGGACAGAAATATAAGTCGATGATCCCCTCATGTACTAAGTCCCGGATATAGTGCATGTGGATCTCGATGTGCTTCATCCTATGAACAGGATTTCTGCAGAACTTTAGAGTGCTTTGGTTGTCACATGAGATGACAATTGATCGATGAAACTGAATGGTCAACTCAGTGAGAAAATGTTGTAGCCACATAGCCTGAATGGTTATGTTAACTACCCCTCTATAACCTGCCTCGGCTAATGATAGATCAATGGCATTTTGCTTCTTGCTTGACCAACAGATTGGCCTGGAACCAAGACTGAGTGAGTAACCAGATGTGGAGTTGCAATCAATGCTATTGCCAGCCCAGTTAGAATAAGTAAAACCAATAAGATCTAATGTAGAGTCTATTTCATAATGAATCCAAAAGGTGATGGTGCCCTGTACATATCAAAGGATACACTTTTCATCTTTCCAATGTAGCTCATGCAACTCTTGCATGAACCTGGAAACTGTGCCAACTACATATGAGAGGTTTGGTCTAGAGTGTGTGAGATACAACAAGATCCCCACTAGCTTTCTGTATAGTGTGTTGTCAACCAGTGGAGTCTCCCCTCCATCCTCAATTTTGACTCCTGGTAGGAAAGGAGTTGGAGCAGACTTGCAGTCTGTCATGTGAAATTTCTCAAGGAGATCTCATGCATACTTGGGCTGAGACAATTTGATTCCTGATGCATCCTGAATGATCTTGAGTCCAAGGAAAAAGTGTAGCAGACCCATGTCCATCATAAAAAACCTATCATGTAGAATCCTCTTGACTACAACAATCATTGAAGTCAAGCAACCGATGATCAAAAAATAATTGACATATAGAACTAAAAGTAGAAGTGAATCAATCGTCATGAGCATGTATACATTCGGGTCTGATTTACAATGTACAAAGTTCTGTGACAACAGGTAGGAGTCCATCTTGGCATACCATACCCTCAAAGCCTGCTTGAGGCCCTAAAGTGACTTCTTTAGTCGACAAACCAAATATGAGTCCTGCATAAATCAATGGGGCTTCTCCATGTAGATCTCCTTAGAGAGATCACCATGAAGAAATGCATTCTGCACGTCCATCTGATGGAATTCCCATCCCTTGGTCGCCACAATGGCAAGGGCCAATCAAATGGAATCCATATTCACTACTGGAGCGAAGGTCTCATCATAGTCAATACCATGAACCTACTAAAATACTTTGGCAACAAGCCTGGCATTGTATCTCCTGATCTGTCCATCCACTATGCTCTTGGTCCTATAGACCCATCTTCATCTGATAAATTTTCTCCCAGAAGGAAGGGGAACTAGATCCCAAGTATGGTTCTCGAGGAGGGAGTTGTACTCCTCCTGCATGGAAGATTCCCAAAAGGGATTTGTAGTAGCCTCTCCATAAGACTATGGATCTGAAGACTGAACCAAGAAAGGATGCCCAGAAGGCAATGGTTCAGTGATAGTGAGTGCAACAGGAGGCTCCTCGAAATTAGATCGAGTCCTCCTAGTATTGGCTGGATCACCTACGAGATCCCCTACATCCTAAAGAGTAGTTTGTGCCCACTTGGGCCTCTGCTCTAGCTTTGTAACTCCAACTGGATGCTCTGACTCTGCATATGAATGTACTGAATCTGACTCTGACTCTGAATCCTCTGATTCCTCTGAATCATAACTCTCATATGAAGAAGAGTCAGCATGTGCATGCTCATCATCTTAGACAGGTGGAAGAGTGAAGGTGTCTGGATGCAGTTGTTGAGGTACATGCGATACACTTTCCTCAAATTGGACACTATGCTCAATGATGATCCATTCCGAGGAAATATAAATAAGTCGATATCCCTTCACATCGTTAGGGTATCCAACAAAAATGAACTCAGTGCTATGTGGATGAAGTGCCTTCCTCTTTTCAAAGTGAATCTGGGCCCATGCATGTGAACCAAAAATGCAAAAGTGGGCCACTTTTGGTTTGAGGCTGCTCCAAGCCTCGTAGGGGGTCTTATCCTTGATAGATCTATGAGGAAATCTATTTTGGATGTATGTTGTATAGTTAAGTGCTTCGGCCCATAGTCTCCTTGGTAGTGACTTTGCATGCAACATGCAAGATACCATCTCCTTTAGAGATCGATTTTTTCTGCTCAACAACTCCATTTTTCTGCGGAGTATAGGGAACTAAATATTGCATTTGAATCCCTACCTCATGGTAAATATTATGGATCTCATGATTTACATACTCTCCCTCGTTATCAGCTCGGAGGACTTTGATATTCTTTCTGGACTGTGTCTCAACCAAGGCTTTGAAATCTTTGAGGTGTTGAAAGACCTCAGATTTTTGCCTGAGAAAGTAGATCCAATTAAAATGTGAGAAATCATAAAAAAAAATGAGAACAAACCTCACTTTGTTGATGGATGGATGCGGAAAAGGACCCATAAGGTCACTGTGGATCAGATCTAAAGGTGTGGAAGCTTGCTGAGACTTTCCTTTGTCGAATTTCTCTTGAGGGTGTTTCCTGAGAACACATCCCTCACATACTCCCCTTGAGAAATGGATTTTTGGTAGACCATCAACTAATTTTTCCAAACCTTTCATGCCATATCCCACTACTTTCATCAACATGAGTACACAGTAAAGCAGAATCAGGTTCAATGAATTCAAAAAATGTATACAATCTAGACTGATGATTTACCTCGTTGGTAGCAACCCTGGAGCTGGTTTGCATGTCGTAGATGTCCATGACATTTGGTGTGAATATGAGTTTGTATCCAGTGCTAGAATTCTTCATCTGATACATAGAGAGAATATTGACAGAAAGCTTGGGAACATGCAGCACATTCTCGAAACTTCCGTTGGTGAGTTCAATCCTTCCTTTGCCGGTGACTTCGATAGAAGATTTGTCCCCCATCAGAATGGGAGGACCTTTCCATGCATCCAAATAAGAATATACTTCTTCTGAGGTATCCATGTGATGTGATGCTCCTAAATATACGATCCAAGCATCAAGGAAGGAGTTGATGGCAATCAAGGCATGGCTAGAATTTCCTTTCTTGGAATTCAGATCTTTTGGCTTCTTCTTCTTCTTTGCACCCTCGGGGATGCGATCTCCAAGGTTGTTTTTATGAAGTATCTGAGACATCTCATATTTTTTTTTTTGCATGCATGTGGATTCCGAATGGAATCCTTTGTGACAATATGTGCATTTCTCTCATTTTCTTCCCTTTTCTCCTTTGGATCTAAAGGCATCGGTGAAGGGTTTTCTGTACCCTTCCTTATTCATATGTGCATGATATTTCCACTTATCTTTATCTTTAGATTTCTTATATTTGTGGCTGCCATCATGCACAGTGAGTGCATGCACCCTTGGGCCTTTGATTGTGCCCATGTTGATGAGCTTGGTTTGCTCTTGTGTCAAGGATTCGATAAAATCCTCAAGAGAAGGCATCTTCCAGGTGGCTCTAGAGGTGAATATGACAGTATGGAATGTAGATACGAATACAAATAATTCAGGACCAAGCTTGGAGAGAATGGTGAGAACCATTTGTTTCTCCTTCATTGATTTATCAACCCCGCAAGCTTTGAGTTGCGACAATAAATCATTGAATTTTGTAAAGTAGTCTTGGATATTTTTGAATCTTTTTGGATCTCATCCTGTTTTCTAAAGATCCCTTCCAAGATTTTCTAGGCTTCATTGGGAGTCTTATAGGAAGATATGTGAAAAAGGAGATCAGGAGAAATAAGACTGCAAATTGTTCTGAGTGCCTCATCCATGCGATTTAAGTACTTGGATTTTTCTATGGCTGATGTTGGATCTGTATATGTATTCATGGTTAACCTGTACAACCCTCTGGATCGGAGATGTATTTGTATTTTCTCCTTCCATGCAAAATAGTTGTAAGGTGTAAGAATGAATTCTTTTTGGAATTCCATCTTTCCGCTGTCTTCAATCTTTTGTACCTGCAAACAATTTTGGTGTATCTTTTTCTTAGTAGTCCATCATATTTGATACCATGTAAATGTGTTGAACCTACACAAAATATATCTATCTAAACAATAATACACACATTTGCAGACAGAATTGGAGAAAGAATAAGAAGGAAAGAAAGAATGGAAGAATTCTCATTAACTGTTATGAATAATGAATACTTTACACATGATATACTCTGTATATATCAATGAGTTCGAATTGAGGTGAACCAATGCACCATAGTGGTGGTATAGAGTGATCTTTACACACACCAACAATTACAGGAGTGAAGTGCCACCTATTCTAGTATCTCAGGCAGTTATGGGAGTGAACTGCCACCTAGTTGAGTTAACTAGTCAACTAGTATTCAATTAACTGACTGAACATAGAGTAGTGAGGACTTAACTCAGGGAATCAAGGCTAATGCACCACTATGGTGATGATACCAAGGCAAGGTCAAATTATGATGGTGATTATCCCAATGTTTCATGGTGATGATCCCAATGTTGCATGGTGATGATCCCAATGCAACATCTAAACTCAACTCAACTAGTCAAACTGAAGTGTCAACTGAAAGAGCATATTCTCCAGGTGGAATATTCTCCCCTAAAATATAGGAGACTGGATAATGACTAATTATGAATAATAAACAAGGAATAAACTTAGGAAAAATAAATCCTAGGTGTGTGCGAAGTAACTCCAACAACACAAACCAAGAAAACAGATAATAATGAAGCACAAGCTACAACCAAAGAAAGCGAAAAAGAAATTGAAGGTTTTAGTTTAGAAAATGAAATAAATAAAATTAAAATCCCCATGCATATGGTTGAGCTCGCTAAGAATCCAATTTATAAAAAAACAAATTGCTAAAATGATTAATTTTTCTGATGCAGAATGTTATGCAGATGTAATAAATTTACAAGATCAAAAGCCTACGATTATGTTTGGTCTGCACATTGAAAATGCTAAGGATTATGTAGCTCCTTTTTATATTACCTTAACTGTGCATGATCATTTACTTCATAATTTCATGCTATATTTTGGGGCCTCTCACAACTTAATGCCTAAAGTTATCATGGAAAAGTTGGGCCTTGAAATCATTAGACCTTATCAGGACTTACATTCTTTTGATTCCAGAAAGGTTAAGTGTCTGCGCATGATCAAAGATATGGTAGTGAATATTGCACAAATTCATGTAAAGAGTATTCTTATGGATGTAGTCATTGTTGACATCCCTTTCAAGTATGGCATGCCTTTATCCAGGTCTTGAGGCACAAAACTTGGTGGATCACTTCAACTGGACATGACATATGCTGTGATCCCGATTTTTGGTGGACAATTTACTCGACTATACAAAGAGACTAGACTGGCATATAATGTAAGTGACCCTCAAAACCAAAACAACTATCCAGTCTATGCTGCCGATTAGGATCTAGGAAATTGTATTTTATCATTACACAATGATTTTGATCACTGTAAAGAAGAGGAAAACAAAAAAATAGAAAAAACACAGAAAAGTGTAAATAATAGAGGAGTATGCAAAATGTTTTTCGATGGCAATTCATCCTACGAAGGGGCAGGGGTAGGAGTGTTATTTGTTGCACCTAGATATGAATATGTCATTCCCTTTTCATACAGGTTACAGTGGGAAATCGATTATACTAATAATGTCTTTGAGTACGAAGCTCTGGTCTTTAGATTGGAGGCTGCCAGGAAACAAAAAATTGAAAATCTAATAGTTTATGGTGATGCAGAACTTCTTGTAAAACAAATAATGTAGAAATATCAAGAAAAACATCCAAGGCTAAGGTCATATAGAAATTGTGCCTGGGATCTGATTGAGAATTTCTTCTCGTCATTTAACATTCACAACATTCCCAGAATGAAAAATCAACAGGCAGACTCCTTGTCCAAAGTTGTTGTGACTTTTATGCCTCCTACTATCCTAAAACTAAATTATCATATAGAAATGAGGAAAAAACCTTCAATCCCAAATAATGTGAAACACTGGCAGATCTTTAAAGATGACGAGTAGATTGAAAAATTTCTAGAAATGGTCAATGAATTCTCCGAGACTCATATATATCAAGAGACCAGAACGATCCTATCTGGATCATGCAAGAAGGTGAAGAGCCTAAAAAGTTCCAAGATAAGATCATAAATCATTGAATGCTTGTACTTAAGAAAAATCAGATCCATAGAGGACTGGTACCCTTAGAGAGGTTGTTTGACAAAGATGACATACCCTTGAAATATACCCTACAAACTTAACCCGAGAAGGTTGAAGACTGTGACATAGGAACTAAAGAAGAACCTAAGATAGTCAAGTTATCTAAATACCTTCCAGTTCAGGAGAAAAAAAAATATGTCAAATTTATTAAACAATACAAAGACGTATTTGCCTGTTCCTATGATGATTTAAAAACTTATGATACCTCTGTGATTGAACATAAGATTCCTTTGAAACAGGGTATCAAACCTTTTAGACAAGAGATGAGACAGATAAACCCTATCCTCTTACCTGTAATATAAAGAGAATTCAATAAGCTTCTCGATGCAAAGATTATTGTCCCACTTAGGTATTCTGAATGGGTAGCAAATCTGGTACCTGTCAGAAAGAAAAGTGGAGAAATTAGGCTTTGTGTGGATTTCATAAATTTAAACCGTTCATCCCTGAAAGATAACTACCCACTGCCAAAAATGGATCATGTCCTGGAAAAAATAGTTGGAGAAAACAAAATGTCGATGATCAATGGCTTCTCATATTATAACCAAATTGTTGTCCACGAAGATGATAAAGAAAAAACTTCATTCGCTACTCCGTGGGGAAATTTCATGTATGATAAAATGTCGTTTGGTTTGATGAATGTAGGGTCCACCTTCCAAAGAGAAATGGATATATCTTTCATCAATGAGAGAGATAAGTTTGTCGTTATTTATTTAGATGATCTAACGATCTTCTCGAATTCTGATGCAGAACATCTGTTTCATCTCAAACAAACTTTTGAGAAATGTCAAAAATTTGGTTTGTCTCTAAACCCTAAAAAGTATCATTTTTCTATGCAAGAAGGAATACTTCTAGGTCATATGGTTTTGAAAGATGGAATAAAGGTTGATCCCAAGCGAATTGAGGCTATTGACACAATAAACATTCCAAAAAATAAAAAAGAAATCTAGTCTTTTTTAGGTAAAATAATTTTTTTGAGAAGGTTTATCCCTAACATTGTTGAATTTGTCAAATTAATCATAGATATGCTGAAGAAAGACAATGAAATCAAATGGAATTCCGAAGCTAAAGCATCATTCGAGCAAGTTAAGAAATCTATAAGCGAAGCTCCAGTATTAGCTAGTCCTCACTATACTAAGGAATTCCTAATCTTTTATTTTGCATTGGAACATACTATCACAACAATACTTCTCCAAAAGAATGAAGAAGGTTTTGATCAGTCGATTACGATTTTCAGTAAAAGTCTCAAAGACACCAAATTAAGATAGAATATACTGGAAAAGGAAGCCTATGCTATGGTGAAAGATCTCAAATCTTTCAGGACATATGTACCGCACTCCAGAATAATTGCTTATGTGCCAACAAGCTCTTTTAAAGATATATTGGTACAGTCGGACAGTGATGGTAGAAGAGATCGGTGGTTAGCCAAAATTCAGGAATTCGATCTAGAAGTAAAACCGACCAAGCTGGTCAAATTTCAGGTTTTGGCAAAGATATTAGCAGAGTCGAATTTAAGAGAACTTGGGATAAATCATCTGGAATCACATGGACCTGTTCCATACATAGGAGAACTTGACAATCAAACCCATAGAGTCCATATCGAGGATAAATTTTCTTCCTATGACTGGTATCGCGATATCATTTCATATCTCCTTACCCTTCAGTGTCCAAGCAATATGACGCCCTCAAAAGCAATAATGTTGAAACTACACATAGTTAAATATTGTATCATCAAAGGACAACTGTATTGGAAATATCCTCTAGGTTTCTTACTACGTTGTCTAACAGAATCTGATATAGAGGATGTCATAAATGAATTTCCCAAATGAGAGTGTGGAGGAGATCATGCCTGGAGGGCCAGGACCTACAATATTCTAAGAGTTGGATATTATTGGCCAAAGATATTTATCGATGTCAATGCTAAAGTTAGAGCCTGCAACCCTTTCCAACTGTTCTCTGGAAAGAAAAATATCCCTGCATTACCTTTGGTCCCAGTCAAGACAGAGACTCCTTTTCAACAATGGGGCCTAGACTTCATAGGATAAATCCACCCATAGTCAAGCACCCAATATAAGTGGATTTTAACTTCTATCGATTATTTCACAAAATGGGTGGAGGCCATTCCAACTCAGAATGCCACAGATTCAGTAGTTATAAACATTTTGGAAGAGAACATCCTATCCAAATTTGGCTGCCCCTTAAAAATAGTTACGGACAACACCCAAGAATTCAAATCTATGGAAATGATACGTTTTTGTCAAAAATACAACATTGTGCTGGGACATTCTACGACCTATTATCCTTAGGGAAATGGCTTGGCCGAATCATCCAAAAAAATCTTGATGAATATAATAAAGAAAGTATTAAGGGAGAATAGAAAGGCTTGTCACATTCACCTAAAGTATGCCTTATGGGAAAATTAGATCGGAACTAAGAAATCAATAGGCATGTCTCCTTTCCAAATGGTTTTGTAATGATCCCAAGCCATTATGCAAGGATCATCACTGTTTTGGTGTCTTTTTAAAACTTTTTCTGACTGAGGTATTTCGTCAAACACTTTGTTGATCTACCCTTTAGATGTGTTTATATGTGTGTATGCAAAAAATAATATAAAGAGATAACCATGGAACATAACTCAACCATATGAAATAATATAGACAAGCCAAAACATCTCAATTCTTCTTTATTCATAAAATAGAGAAACCTGCTACAACGAAGATGCCGATCTGGAATCCTCAACAAATGGCCAAGAAGATAGACAATAGATAAGAGCTACTACAAAATTCTCTTGCTAATACAAAAGATGCCTCCAAAGGTTGAATAAGAAATGAATATCAATACAAGAAGATCTGAATGCCAAACTCTCTAGCTGAAGAATGCCACGCTCCAATAGAAGGTTGAAACCCTCAATAACGCGACCCTACTGCCAAAAGTGTCCAATCACCGTAATAAATATGCCAACTGATAGGTCGGGTGATGGTAAGAACAACCCAGGTGACCGAATCTCCAAGATCCCTCTCAATCTTTGTAGATCTGAAATCCCCCACTAAATGGTGCGCCCCACTGGATGACTGAAGCCCTAGATAATTCGACCCTGCTAAAGGAGGCCTCCAAATGCTTTGAAACTCTCTAGAAATATAGATCGGGACACTGAAAGTCACTAGGTAAAGTCTTAGGGTCAGATCTGAAGTGTAACCCTTCCAAACGGACTAGATCTATATCTCAAAAATGCCCTCCTTCTCTTCAATTCGCCCCAATGCTCAAGAAATAATCTGAGCCAT
>SNQJ01S0116968.1:0-21602 GCA_010110895.2 Picea sitchensis | reverse complement strand
AGGAAGTTAGTGGTTGAAATCACAACCATTGATTTATTGGGACTACTAAGAATATTCCATCAATATTTAATCTTGTCCATACAAAACTAATTAAGCACTAAAAACCTATTAAATGCGCCCATGGTCAATAGGTGTACGTCTTTCGTTGTAATTACTCCTATTAATTTTTTGCTTGAGATATTTGTTGTTTATGTATCCATAGATTGACATTGTCAAATAACACTACATTGTATCTATAAGTTTTTGGTAGTNATCTATAAATTTTTGGTAGTTAGATTTAGATAGTTCTTAGCATCTAGTTGTTTATAGAGAGATATTCTTCATTATTTTTAATATCATTTCATTAAGTAATGAAAAATGTGTGGAAGAAAAAAAAGCTAAATAGTCCAGAATTGGCAGAGTTATTAACAGATAATACATAATTATAATTATAATATGATTAACATGCCAACGTCCATCTCGTTTTTACTGCACATCAATCTTGCAAAGGCTAACTTGACCAGAATAACCTAACCATTAATGGGCATGCCTATTACATAATTGAATTGATACAATGGACGCCTCATTCCACCCTAAACGAACCATAAGTACTTCACCATACAAACACATAGTCAGTCGAACATCAATGCACAATCTTTGACTGCATTTATTTATTTCCCATACCTGCAATGCAAAAACAACCTAAATCATGACATCTTTGTTTGTATATTGTGCTCAAGGGAATTAATTTTACAAAGGAAAACAAAAGCTACTTAGTATAAGTTGGTCGTTACCTGGTATTAGTTGGTCTAGAAGGCGAACTTGGGCTAGTATTGGGTGTTAGAGTTGTTGGCCTGTTTGTCGTAGTTGCCTTAGATGTTTTGGGTGTTGTTGTTGCTATGGTTGTTGACTTGTGTGCCTTGGTTGCCTTGGTTGTAGAATTGTGTTCCTCGGTTTCCTTGGTTGTTGGCTTGTGTGCCTCAGTTTCCTTGGTTGTTGAATTGATTGTCGTGGTTGTTGGCTTGTTTTTCTAAGTTGCAATCGGTTTTGATGGGATTGATCGAGCCAATGTTGTTACCAGTATTGACGTTGGGGCCTTGTCCACTCATGTTTTTGGCCGTTTAGAGGACTTACATCTGCTACAAAATTTTCTAAACAAAAAAATGCCACTTTAACTCAAAAAACGCTAAGTTGGATATCAATACATAACAGAAACACAAAAAAATACAAAAAAAATCGAAACTGCATCAATACATAACGTGGGCATATAATATGCTCAAATCATTAACACCCAAAATACCTACAACTAACAATACCATTATACAACTAAGTTTGTAGAACTTATGACATTACATAAAGTAAAAACATAACAATACCATTACACAGCTAAGTTTGGACAGCTTATGACATTACAGAAAGTGTCAATGACCTTCTTCTTAGAACCCCCTTCTCATTGTTGTTCCTTCCCCCTCACAAAATTTTCCCTACCACCTCCCTTGGTCACCTGTTCAAGGGCCCATACAATATGGGAGAATCCCAACACAAACCATTGGTAGAAGTTGGGTAGTCCCAAGAAGCTCCAAAGCTCAGTTACTGTGGTCGAGGCTGGCTAGTCACCGATGACTTCGATCTTAGATGGATCAACATGTACCCCATGTTGATCAACAATGTAGCCCAAGTATTGGACCGTGTTCATGCCAAAAGATCATTTTTCCAGGTTGGCATATAGCTTGTGTTGCTGTAGAGTGCTTAGAACTTGTTGAATATGCCGCATCTGCTCCTCCCAAGTTATGTTGAAGATGACGATGTCAGCCAAATATACCACCACAAAAGAGTTAGTGAAGGGTCTCAATACATTATCCATGAACCTCATGAAAGTGGTTGGTGCATTTGTTAAGCCAAAGAGCATGACCTGCCATTCGAAGATACCTTCTTTAGATTTGAAGGTTGTCTTCCATACATCAGTTGGTTCGTTGGCAACTTGGTGGTAGCCAGACTTGAGGTCAATCTTGTTGAAGAGATTTTTCCCCTTGAGTTGGTCAAGAAGGTCATTAATCCTGGGAATTGGGTATCAGTTCTTGACTGTGATTTTGTTTAAGGATCTGTAATCAATGAAGAGTCACCAAGTCCCATCCTTGTTTTAAACCAATACAATCGGTATTTTGCAAGGGGAGGAACTGGACATATGTTCCCCTTTTGAATAAGATCTTGGATATGACACTTGATTTCATCATTTTCCAACAATGAGCAATGATAGATTGTTCCATTAGGTAGAGGTGAACTAGGGTTCAGATCAATTAGATGCTTGACTTGGCAGTGCATCGATACCCCGGTTGGTGAGGAGAAGATGTCTCTATATTCTTCCATGATATTTTCCACTTGCTTCTTCTACAAAGAGAGGATTTGTGTAGAGGCAATGGATGTGGCGATGGCCTTCTGCTTACTATGAGCATAGATCACAAAGAAGACAAACTTCTCAATATATTAAATGACCTTACTACATTGCTTAGCAAAGATTAAATAAATAGTGGTAGGCGACGCTACCTCTAGTATCCCATACAATTTTCAACCCAAAGTAATAATAACACTACGGGGTCTAGACTCATACACAACATGATTCTTCCAAAAATATGGTTTTCCTAAAAGAACATCACAAAATTCAAGGGGATAAATATCACACAATACCTCATCTTTGAAAGGATGGATGTCGTAGGGTATAGGACACAATTGGCTAACACAAAGATCTCTTCCTTGGCAAAGCCAACCGAAAGTGTAGGGTTGTGGGTGCAGTTTCATTGGCAAGTCTAGATGCTTGATGACCTTTGTTGAAATCAGGTTCTTCTGACTGCCTCTATCAACAATGAAATGAGGTGGATCCCCCTTTACCCGAATTTGTGAGTGAAAGAGGCATTCCCCTTTCTCTGGTTCTTCTGGTTAGCTTGGTCAGACTTTGGTGGTATTGACAGTGGCACTGGGCTTATCATTGATAATCTGCTTCCCTTCTTCGAGATTTGATTCAGAATTAAAATTGGCCTCTGACTTGGAAGCCTTCATATCGACCACGAGTGACTTCTTGGAGCAACATTGTTCAGTGTTGTGCCAAGGGATTTTATGGTACTCACACCATTTTCCTGTTTCCTTCTTCATCTTTTCATTGCCCTTCTTTTGTTGTGGATTGGATTGGATGTCCTGAGAGTGGCCCTCTTTTCTCTGTCTCTTATTGTGTGGGTTGGGGATGCCTTTTCCCTTCTTCAGATGTGGGGAGTGTTGGAACATATATATATTTCTAAGCTTTTGGACTTTGAATAAATTTCATTCCTGGTTAAATAAGAATAAGACGCGCATGATATACATCGTTGATGAAGTCTTCCATATAATCGAATAATCCTAAATCTCTCTGTATTTGTGGAGCCTCCAAATGGTTAAAGAGCTAAGTTTCCAGAGTCTTCTTCGAAGCTTCGCGTTTCAGGCGTTTCAACAAGTCATAACTTTAAAAAGCCCGAAACCTAAATATATCTGTTATCAGTTTTTCACCAACTTTAGAAAGACATGTTTCATGGTAAACATGTATGCTTTAAATCTTCCCTGAGTCAACACATGGAACCTTTCTCTGAGATTTTAATCTAAAGATTCACATGATTCTAATTAACACTTAGCACCCCCCGTCCTTGACATGTCATCTAAAATGATGTCATCTTTGACACATCACTACAGGTAATAGCCTTTAGAGAATATAATAAGGAACTAACTTTCAAATCCATGAAGCGGTAAAATCCTGAAATATCAAATCTTAATTAATTAAGTTAATCTCGATTAAAGATGGTTAATAACTTCATACTTCAGAAGTTCATACGTTTATCATCCCTCACATCTTGAAATCTTCGAAGTCTAAACTTCCAAAACATTTAAAAATTAAAAGGGGTTAATTAAAACTAAAAACCATTATCCGATAATTAATCATTTAGCGGTTTCAGGTTTCGGGGATTCTATCTCAAGCTACTCATTAAAATCTCGAAGCTGGAATACCCAAAAACGTTTAAAGTTAAACATGATTAATTAATATCTTAAACAATATTATCTCATAATTAATTTCTCACGAGTTCGCGATTCGGGAATTTTCAAACATGTTTCATCCAAGTTCCCGATCATGAACCACCAATATTTATGGAATTAATCACAAATCAATGACAATGATTTCAATATAGATTGCAGATCGCTGCCTAGATTTCCTCATTAAGGTAAATTAATTTCCTAAGTGTTGAAGGCCAGGAGCCTATTGTTGTATATGTAATCATGCAGAACAATTAATAAAAATTTGTAAACACCGCCAGGTGCAAACTGACCACGATGAATGAGTGAAGGGGGACTGAGCTTCCACAGAGAAGGCAAGGGATTAGGGGCTGGAAGGTGGGAAACAAGGCTAAGTGTTAAGCCTAGGGGGCTTCAGCCTTGGGAATAATATTTTAATATTATTCCAAAAAGGCATGAGCATTTCATGTTTTATCCTAAGTTCCTAACCATGAGGAAGGTGATGCGTGTTGGGTAAATGCATGTTGTTTTCAAGGTGACAAGTGTCAGCCCCGACCCATGCAAATAAAATGGAAAAGATGAGACATGATGGAGCTTCTCCTCCATTCCACCTGACGGACTGAGTGCATATGACCTCTGAGTGGTACGACGGATCCAACCTCTGCAGAAAAACCTCATACATCTTCTGAACTGAAAAACTTGTTTTCATCTGGAGAATCTGTGTGTATCTTTTATCTGAGATCGAGCCTGTGCATGGGGTCTTCTATCCCAAAGTCATGATAGTGAGCCATTCGGCCATTGTTGAGCTTGTAGGAAAGTCGTGTCAGTTTTCCCTGTTGATTGTTGTGGCCACGCAGTGCTGGATTGCGTGTGGCTTGTTGGCCAATGGAGCAACACTCTCTCTAAGAGAGAGAGTGTACAGAGGAAGGAGAGAACTCTGTGAAGGAACCGTGTAGCTGCCACAGAGCCCGAACACTTCCGGTCCGGCCTATTTCTATAACCCAAGGCAAGGGAGGTTAGCAGTTGAAGGACTGTCCAGGTGACAAAGAAGGTGTATACTCTTGGGGTGGAACAGGCATGTGGGGAATGAGGGTCTATGGGTAGTTAGCATGAGAGTCTCTTGGGAGAGAATCCCATCCTTGTGGTTGTGTGTTGTTTCCCTGTAACCTCAGCCTAGCCTAGGATTCCTTGTCTTGGGGTGGAGCTTAGTCCCAGCTCGGGGGTGACCCACTGTTGAGTTGATGAGTAGTGCGGTCTAAGGCTAGGAGGTTCATGGAAGGCCTACACTTGGTTGGTGGAATCTACCACTGTTCAAAGATAAGTACCAGATGATGCTTCAATTATGTTTTTGTATCTCTGTGTATTATAATCATCATGTATTCTGATGTGTATATGAATTGATGTTAAATAGTATTGATTGTTGATTATGGCAGTAAATAATATGATTACTCTGTGTTGAATGTGTTTAACTTGTTTTGAATGTATGTGATTAATTGTGAGTGAGAATGTTGTTATTCTATGTAGTAACACCTACACAGTAGTGAGTGAAAAGTGGTGCTACAGCTTGGTATCAGAGCCAAGGTTTTCACACTGAGCCTAGATGGGCCAGTTGAGTGGTCTTTGGACCGAGGGTGTGAGGAGAAATTGTGTCTGGAGCACCAATTTCGGACCCTAGTAAGCTCAAGAGGTATAGAGGTGTGCGAAACCGCAGCCAGTGTGGTCTATGGCCACAAGGAGAGAGGACTCCACACCAACAATGTTGAAGCCTTAGGATCTGTTCGAGAGGGAAGGTGAACCCTCATGACCGTCGGATCTAGAAAATGTGCGCAGGGATTAAGATCCCTTTTGAAATGCACAGGAGTGTGGGAATCACGATACGCAAAATCCCAAAAACCCAAAAAATATGGAGATCTACGTGTTAGATCTGGGAGGAAGGCTTGACCGTTAGATATGGCAGAGTCACACTCGAGTTAGTCACGAAACCTTTCATATTTCTCAAAGTTGGGAGATGGGAAGTGAGGGAGGTGAACACCTCCAAAAACCCGAAACCCAAAATCTCGAAACAATCTACACTGTAGACTGTAGGAAGGGAGTTGACCGTTCGATTCAGCGGAGGAGTAAACCGTATTTTTTTTTCAGGATTTCAGCAGATGGAAGTTTGAGATGTGGGGTGCATGAACTCCCAATGCCTGAAAACCCCGAAACCCTGAATATATCTGCACCATATATCTGAGAGGGGACCTAACCGTTTGATTTTTCTTGGAATGGATGTGGGTGCATGAATGTGTACCACGTGCCAGTGATTCAAGAATATAGGCGAGAGTGGTGGGACCTGAAGACGTCACCGAAGGTGACATGGACCCTCCTGAATGTACCACATTCCACTATGGTGAAGGGCGAAGTCGTGAGTTGGAAAAGAAGTGATAGCACTTAGCCCTAGCCTACGGGCATGTGTAGCAGGCGCTAGCGAGGAGGAAGCCATACCCGTATCACATATCGGGTATCGGTGTTTGGAGGAAATGAGTCGAGGGTCTTTGACTCATGAACTCACGAGATCATGAGTTGCGAAAGGGTGACTTTGGCTACGAATATTTAACTGTTGGATCTTCATGGAACGAGATTCTGAAGTTCCGAAGTCCCAAAATTTGCAGAGCCGGACAAAGCTCAGACAACTTGTGAAGTCAACACGTTTTTCTTGTTCACGTTGGCTTATGAATGTTGTAAGTTTTCTTGAAGGTTTAATGGCCTGACAAACTTTGGTTGACTACACGTTGTGTGTGCAGAGTTCAATGAGTGTCAGGACAGCCAAAAACTGACGCCAAGTATGGAATTGGAAGAGGTGCAGATTGCCTCCGAAATAGAAGATGAAAGAGAACGAAAGGATGTCAACCTGGGATTCGAAGGAACAAACACATGATGAAACTCATTGAAAAATTGCAGAAAGATGCCCAGGCTCGCCGAGCTGATAGCCGAAAGCTCATGAAAATCAGGGATCGGCAGGGTGAATTCAACTTAAAAATGTTGAAGAGCTTAGAAAGAATAGAAAAGAAATTGGAAAAAGAGAGTGACACAAGTAGATCAAGAAGTGTCAGAACCCCTGAGAGGAGAAGAATATCGAGGAGTGGTAGTATACATTACCATCTCTCCCCAAAGCATTCTAGCAAGGAGACACATAGTAGTTCAAGCCCATCCCCTACCAAAAAACACCGAAAATCTGGAAGGGATGAATTGAAAGGGGAAATCAACAAGATTAAACCACTTACATTCGATGGTGAACATAAGAAGGAAGAATATGCCGAAACATGGTTGTTGGGTATGAAGAAATACTTCCAACTGCAGAATTATTCTACCCATGCAGAAGGTAGAATTGCAATGTACCAGTTAAAAGGAAAAGCATCCATGTGGTGGGATCAGTTGGTGCAGGTGCAACACATTAGAGAGAAAGAGGTCACGTGGAAGGAGTTTAAGAGGTATTTCTAGAAGAAATACCTAACCAAAATATACTATGATAGAAAGATGAAGGAGTTCTTCGAACTCAAGTTGGGAAGCATGACCATTGATGAGTATGAACGAAGTTTTCTGGAACTACTGAAGTATGTTCGGTTCATCAAAGACGAGGCTATCAAAATTCAGGGGTATCTAAGTGGAGTGTCACCTTCCATTGGTGAAAAGATTCAATATGATGATCCTAATACCATGGAAGAAACCATAAGAAGGGAAAAATGCTTATACAAACAACAAAGAGAAAAGCCTACCTTTCGGAAGGCTTGGGATGACCATAAGAGGTTTAAGAAAGAACAAAGGTAGAAGGGAAACATGCCTCCCTTTTTCAGGAACAGTCCTTGGGGACAAATATCTTTTAGAGAGCCCAAGAATGTTGAAGGGAGTGAGCAGATGCCAAGACCGCCACCTATGGAGTGTTGGGGTTGTAAAGGGAATCATAGGTACAAAGACTGCCCCCACAGAAAAGATAAAGCAAGAACTGTCCATACTATTCAGCAAGCTAAAATAGTGGAGGATATGGGCAACAGAATGATGAGGATCTATGCAGCCCTGGACAAGAAGCAAGAAGAATTTCAATCGCACTTGATTGAAGTGGAAGGTATGATCAACAATCGACCACTTGTTATTTTAATTGATTCAGGGGCTAGCCATAGTTATATAGATCCTAGAGTGGTGGAAAGTTTGCATTTAACAAGAANTTGCAATGTACCAGTTAAAAGGAAAAGCATCCATGTGGTGGGATCAGTTGGTGCAGGTGCAACACATTAGAGAGAAAGAGGTCACGTGGAAGGAGTTTAAGAGGTATTTCTAGAAGAAATACCTAACCAAAATATACTATGATAGAAAGATGAAGGAGTTCTTCGAACTCAAGTTGGGAAGCATGACCATTGATGAGTATGAACGAAGTTTTCTGGAACTACTGAAGTATGTTCGGTTCATCAAAGACGAGGCTATCAAAATTCAGGGGTATCTAAGTGGAGTGTCACCTTCCATTGGTGAAAAGATTCAATATGATGATCCTAATACCATGGAAGAAACCATAAGAAGGGAAAAATGCTTATACAAACAACAAAGAGAAAAGCCTACCTTTCGGAAGGCTTGGGATGACCATAAGAGGTTTAAGAAAGAACAAAGGTAGAAGGGAAACATGCCTCCCTTTTTCAGGAACAGTCCTTGGGGACAAATATCTTTTAGAGAGCCCAAGAATGTTGAAGGGAGTGAGCAGATGCCAAGACCGCCACCTATGGAGTGTTGGGGTTGTAAAGGGAATCATAGGTACAAAGACTGCCCCCACAGAAAAGATAAAGCAAGAACTGTCCATACTATTCAGCAAGCTAAAATAGTGGAGGATATGGGCAACAGAATGATGAGGATCTATGCAGCCCTGGACAAGAAGCAAGAAGAATTTCAATCGCACTTGATTGAAGTGGAAGGTATGATCAACAATCGACCACTTGTTATTTTAATTGATTCAGGGGCTAGCCATAGTTATATAGATCCTAGAGTGGTGGAAAGTTTGCATTTAACAAGAAGAAAACATGAAAAGTCTTGGCTAGTGAAGTTGGTCATAGGAACGAAAAGGAAGGTCACTGAATTGGTTAAGTCCTGTTCAGTAGGCATGAAAGGAATGAGCACTAAGGCTGAATTGAACATTCTGCCTTTAGGCTCATACAATTGCTTAATTGGGATGGACTGGTTGGACCAGCGCCATGCCCTTCTAGACTGCCGTAAAAAGAGGTTTACATGCCTGAACGAAGAGGGAAATCAGGTAACAATCCAAGGAATTCCCAGAGCCATGGATGTTAGGGAAATCTTAGCTATGCAGCTGAAGAAATGTTACCATAAAGGTTGTCAATTATTTTCAGCTCGGGTGGAAGAAGCATCTTGAGATGTAGTCTCGAATCTGGAAGACCATGAGGTACTCAAAGAGTTCAAGGACGTATTTCAGAAGGTACCTAGACTACCTTCGAAGAGGGACATCGATTTTTCTATAAATTTGATGCCTGGAGCAGCTCCAATTTCGAAGGCTCCTTATAGAATGAGTACGCCAGAGCTGATAGAGTTGCAATTGTAGCTTGAAGATCTACTAAAGAAGGGATACATTCACCCCAATGTGTCATCGTGGGATTCCCCAGTCCTATTCGTGAAGAAGAAAAATGGGACATTGAGGCTGTGCATTGATTTTCGACAGTTGAATAAGGCAACTGTCAAGAACAAGTATCCTCTGCCAAGGATCGATAATCTTTTTGATCAGTTGAAGGATGCGAAAATATTTTCAAAAATAGATCTCCGATCAGGATATCACCAAATGAGAATAAATGATGAGGACATCAGCAATACCGTCTTTAGAACAAGGTATAGTCATTATGAGTTCACGGTGGTGTCGTTTGGGTTGTCCAACGCACCTGCTGTTTTCATGTGCTTAATGAATGGAGTGTTCAGAGATTATTTGGACAAGTTTGTCATAGTCTTCCTAGACGATATCTTGGTGTATTACAAGATAGAGGAAGAACATGAGAAACACCTAAGAATGGTGCTACAGGTGTTGAGAGAACACCAGTTGTACACAAAACTGAGCAAGTACCCATTTTATTAAAGTCAGATTCATTACTTGGGGCACATTATATCAAAGGAAGGGATCACTATGGATTCTGAAAAGGTTGAGGCCATTCGAGAATGGTCACAACCAAGGAATGTGGTGGAAGTTAGATCTTTTACGGGTCTGGCAAGCTACTATAGAAGGTTTATTGCTCATTCTATCACTTCCTTACAAAGGAACAAGAAAAAGTTCTAGTGGACTGCAGAATGTGAGAACAACTTCCAGCGATTGAAGCAGGTGCTAACCAGCACTCCAATACTAAAGATTGCAGATCCAAATAAGGATTACATAGTATGCACCGATGTGTGTAAGGAGGGACTGGGAGGAGTTCTCAGCCAAGAGGGATTTGTAGTTTGTTATGAGTCCCGAAAGTTGAAGGAGCATGAGAAGAATTATTCAACTCACGATTTAGAGATGGAAGCAATCATCCACGCCTTGAGGGAATGGAGAAATTACCCCATGGGAAAAATATTCGAGTTGAGAATAGACTGTTGCGCCTCTTCTTCCACCTTAGTGAGCAAAATAGAGGTGCTTGCAAGCTCAGTTGGGTCTGTTGAGCAGGACAACTGCAAGGAAAAGAGTTAGGGAAAGAAATAAAAAACAACAATTAAGAATTAAACTAAGAAATGCAATAACAACTAAATTCATGAGCATAGGGACATAGAAACAAAAAGAACCATAAGACCCATGTCACCAATGATGAGGCTGATTTATTAGTGAAACAATACACCAAGAAGAAAGGGGACTATGAGTCCCTTCTTCCTCCAAGGGAGGGCTCTTGGACCCCCACTAGCAAGCTCTTCTTACAACAAAGAAAAATGGAAATGATGAAAGAACTCTTTGCAAATCCACTCAAGGGGTGAGATGGATTGCCCAATGCAATGGTGCAAATACACTCTTGCCAAGGATGGAGTCATCAAGAGAATAATGGCAGCATAACTTTGCTTTGAATTCCTTGAAAAATGAAGTGCATCCATGGCCTTTTTATAGCATTCCTTCGAGCTATTGTTCAACCAGTTTGTAGTGTGAAAAGAGGCTAATTAGGGCATTTCTAGGTCTTTGACCAGCCATCCAGTCGAATCCAGTCCAGATTTGAGGGTCAAATCGGCTTGGGAGATGAACCATAAGTGGGTGGGAAGCCGACCACTCTCATAAATGCATCGTTTAGGAGGTGCGTGGCTTTTTGCGATAACATTCGCGCATCGTGCACATGTGCACGATTTCTGCATTCTTGTTCCGTGCACATGCACGCGCGCCCAGTGTCTTCATAGCGCCCTTCAATTTTTCACTACTTTGTATAGTTTTTGACCCTTTTATGAATTCTTTGGTGTTAATTCAGGTCCATGGATGGCTTCATCATTGTTTTACGATGCTGAGTTCTTGTAACCATGTGCGGACAAAATTTTAGTGATAACACAGACCATAACGGTCTGAAGTATTTATTTGATCAGCCGACTTTAAATGCTAGGCAAATCAGATGGATGAAGTTTCTGTGTGAATATGACTTTGATATCAAGCATATCAAAGGGAAAAAAAATAAGGTGGTTGATACACTTAGTAGAAAAGTGCAGGAATTACATACTACAACCATTAGCATGTACAAGAATGAGATTAAAGATAGAATTTTGGATGTTGCAAATGCTAATTTGCAGTATAGAGGTTTAGTAAAAAAGCTACAGCAGCATGAGAGACCACAAACCAAGGAAAGTTACACCTTGGGAACTGATGGCTTACTTCTGTATAAAAATAGAGTGTATGTACCCAATGTCCGAGATTTGAAGCTAGCAATTCTGAAACAAATGCATAACATGGCTTATGTTGGACATCCCCGATACCAAACAACTGTGGAAGCAGTCAAAAGCCATTAATTTTGGTCGGGTTTGAAGAAGGAAATCCTTGAATACATCACCAGATGTATGGAGTGCCAGAAGGTTAAGGCTGAGAATAGGCACCCAATAGGGTTGTTGGAGCCTTTACCCATTCCTGAATGGAAATGGGACGTGGTAACAATGGATTTTATCACCAGACTACCTAGAACAAGCAAGCAACATGATTCAATCAAGGTGGTGGTGGAAAAGCTTACTAAAGATGCCCATTTTATTCCACTAAAAACCACCCAAAGGGTAGCTGATGTTGTTGAAATCTTTTTAAAACAAGTTGCATGCTTGCACAGAATTTGTAAGACAATTGTGTCTGATAGGGACCCGAAATTCACTTCAAATTTCTGGAAAGGACTGTTCAAAGGATTTGGAATGAATCTGAACTTTAGTACAATGTATCATCTTGAGTCTAATGGTCATACAGAGAGGGTGAATAGGGTAATAGAAGACATACTGAGAATGTATGTGATGGATAAACCATCAAGGTTGGAAGACTACCTGCATTTGGTAGAATTCACCTACAATAATGGGTATCATGCATCATTGAAGATGATCCCATTCGAATCACTTTATGGAAGAAAGTGAAACACTCCAGTGAGTTGGGATAATTCAGCTGACAGAGTAGTAGTTGGGCCTGAACTACTCAAAGAGATGGAAGATCAAATGATAAAAATTAAACGAAATCTGAAAGCTTCCCAGGATAGGCAGAAAAGTTACACTGACAGTAACAGAACCCATAGAGAATTCAAAGTGGAGTTGTCAATCTGTTGCACCTCTTCTGCCACCTTAGTGAGCAAAATAGAAGCGCTTGCAATCTCAGTTGGGTTTGCTGAGCAGGACAGCTGCAAGGAAAAGAGTTAGGGAAAGAAATAAAAAACAACAATTAAGAATTAAACTAAGAAATGCAATAACAACTAAATTCATGAGCATAGGGACATAGAAACAAAAAGAACCATAAGACCCATGTCACCAATGATGAGGCTGATCGATTAGTGAAACAATACACCAAGAATAAAGAGGACTATGAGTCCCTTCTTCCTCCAAGGGAGGGCTCTTGGACCCCCACTAGCAAGCTCTTCTTAGAACAAAGAAAAATGGAAATGATGAAAGAACTCTTTGCAAATCCAGTCAAGGGGTGAGATGGATTTCCCAATGCAATGGCACAAATATACTCTTGGCAAGGATGGAGTCCTCAAGAGAATAATTGCAGCATAACTTTGCTTTGAATTCCTTGAAAAATGAAGTGCATCCATGGCCTTTTTATAGTATTCCTTCGAGCTATTGTTCAACCAGTTTGTAGTGTGAAAAGAGGCTAATTAAGGCATTTCTAGGTCTTTGACCAGCCATCCAGTCGAATCCAGTCCAGATTTGAGGGTCAAATCAGCTTGGGAGCTGAACCATAAGTGGGTGGGAGGCCGACCACTCTCATAAATGCATCACTTAGTAGGTGCACAGATTTTTGTGATAACAGTTGCGCATCGTGCGCATGTGCGCAATTTCTACGTTCCTGTTCCACGCATGTGCGTGCGTGCCCAGTGTCTTCATAGAACCCTTCAATTTTTCAATACTTTGTATAGTTTTTAAACCTTTTATGAATGCTTTGGTGTTAATTCAGGTCTATGGATGACTTCATCACTGTTTGACGATGTTGAGCTCTTGTAACCATGTGCAGACGAAATTTCAGTGATAACATATGCCCCCTGATGGATGAGGTTAGGAGCATACGTATAGCTAAAATCCATCAATGTTTCTTCTACTGAGAATGTTGTTGTAAGAGAGAGAAATAGTGGGATCTTCCAGAGTGATCTGTTGGAGGGAAAAAGGAACCGGTAGAACCCAACCTTCCATGAGGTGTGTAAAAAAGAAAATTGTGTACAAACGAGGTGGGCATGCCCCATGATCGTGTCATGTAACTCAAAAAAGAGGAATGAAGTGTTGGTGTAGACAACTGCAGCACCCTCGGGGGTGGTTTTAATATAGGCAGAAGACAATTCTATGGATGAAAATACTCTGAATAGTATATAGTGATGACGATAATAAGTATCCCTGATTATGTGGGCATTGATAGCCCAACCAAGTTCAGAGGTCTTCGGCAAATGAAAGAACTAACTGCAATAGTCACAAAGTAAGACCCACCGTAACATGAGAAAGTATTGACATCGAATGTTATGGGGTCAATGACAGCAGGGAGAAATTATGTTTTGCCCTGTGCTGTCCGAGATCTCTCATTGGGTGGGTAATGAGAATAGAGATACTATCGCCCTTCTGGAAAACTGTGCTGATGTCGACAAAAAGGGGGATGCGACTCCCAAAAGCAGATGGCTTTGTTAAATCTAACAGGTGAGGTTAGGAAGTGGAGGAGGTACATGGATGAAGTCAATATGTAGGAAGACTCAAGACTGCCCTTGGTTGGAGGATATGTGAGATACAAATTGGCCGCAACCGTTCAACGAGGTCAAGTGTCAGGGGGACGACAAGATCGGGGATAAGTTGTGCCAGAGGCGGGACAAGGTGAACAAATTTAGAGGGAAGAGGTAAGTGTCCTATGGGATAATCTGAAGATATGGATGATGCCGGCAAGAGTGGATGATAAGTATTGCTCCAACCAAGGGTGACATGGATTGCGGTTGGCCAAAAAAAGGGAAGCAGGTCGCCCAAGGTGACGACAAAAAGGTAATGTAACGACTGGAAATAAAGGCGTTTGTACAATAAATATTGAATAATTGGGGAGAAGTGTACAAATACACAAATGGGTGCCCCAGTGTGATATGGGTGGCCCATGTAGGGCATAATTTGCTCAGAGAACTGATGAAGGGTGGGGGCCCCATTGGTGAGTTTCTGTATGAGGTAGGTGAAATGAAGGGAGATTTACAGATGGGCAAACGGATTGTGGATGAAATGGAGGGTTCATGCTACTGTGGAGATGCAGTCCAACCATAGAACCGTGGAGAGATAATCTAGGAATCCATTGGGAAAGTTAGCAAAATGAGGAGGAGTATGTGGTTGATTCGCGACATGATGTAAGACTTATCGGGACTCCCATCCCTAAATGGTTTTGAAAAATAGCATGAGTGTCAGAAGTGCCAAAGGGTGCTATGAATGGGACAACTCATGTGGGTAAGAGTGCTACCAGGTGACAGTACCGAAGATGAAAATGGAGGTGTGGGTACTGCAGAGCCAGAAATGGGGATCCTAGAGGCAAATGTCAGAGGGTGTGACTAGAAATGTAAGTGAGATTCAGAGGGAATGACTACATGCCAGTGCTGAGTTTATACCTGAAGGGGTTGTGTCAATGTATGATTACCGAGTACCTGCACACATGAAAACCAAATACCCAACGTGAACAATATCTGAAGAGAATCAAATATATGAGCATGTATTTGATAAGTGTGAATATGCGCATGCGTACCTGATCAGGGTATGAAAAAATGGCACCCGGGGGGCTCAGGATGAAAAGAGGCCCAGGGACTGTTGTGATGTAGATGACGGGATGTTGATCCCGTGGCTAAAGAAGGATCGAGAAATGGACACCGTGGGCTCCTGGAATGGTGAGTGGAAGTCTGGCAAAAAGGCCTATATATAGTTGTAGGGTCCACATTTTCACCTCATTTGTACTTGTTGCTATAGTGATTGGACGAGAAATATTCAGAGAAGATTGTGAGATTCGGGGAGGACGAGGAAGCCAATTGAGGACTCACGAGTGTCAGGCTAGTGGTCTGATCATCCTGCATAGAAATAGGGTTTCATGTTTTGGGCAGGGGCTGTATGGAGGGCCGTATAGGGGTGTTTAGGGGGTGTGGGCCCCACATACGCGAGCGATCCAGTAATAGGTGTGCACAAGTGTGCGCCTATCCACCAGATAGATGCGCATGTGAGTGTTAGTTTGGGGATAAAGGGTGCACACGATGTGCGTGCCTGGGAGTTGAATAGGCACACATATGTGCACGCTTATCAGTTGAACAGACGCACATATGTGCGCACCTGTAGAGTGAACAGGCGCGCCTGAGAGTGCGCCTGTGTAATAAATAGGTGTGCATGTGTGCATGCTTGTGTAGTGAATAGGTGCGCACATGTGTGTGCCTGTGGGGTGTACAGGCACGCATGTGTGCGCACCTGTGGGTTAAACAGTCGCGTCGTGGAGACAAGGTTGACGGGTGTAAAACGTGTCTTTTTTATGTTTTTGATTGTCCATGTGGCTGAATTAGGACGGTTTTATGTTGTGCAGGTGAGTTGTGTGCACGATGTCGATTGGTTGGTGAGAGAGAGATTGGTCCCAGCTACGAGACGCCATGACTATTAAGGAGCCAGGTGTACGTGCGACTTTGGCATCCTGTGGGCTACTGAAGTTCTTTGAGTGTCCCTTGATATGGGCATAGGAGTATCTCCTGCAATTTCTTATCTAGATGTGGAGTCCGAACCTACACTGCTTCATAGTGTGGGGAGAGCAGATTCCCTTCACTGCGGTGGAGGACCTGTATTTTCTGACTGGGCTCCCATTTTGGGGAACGCCCCTACCAGCAGAGCCGGTGCTTCCTAGGGATACACCGCTCGCGATGGTGGGATGGAGATATTGTTCGAGGATGAACTATATGTCTGGCATAGTTCTGAGCATTGGGCCGATGGATTCCCTAGCACATCGTTGCATAGCCGCGATGATTGTGAGAGTGTATGGTTCACTGGTGATGCAGTGGATCAATGGTGGCTAGCTGATGGTGATGGAGAGAGTGTTGGCTGGTGAGCATTTCACCTGGGGGCTAACATTGCATTCCAGGATGGTTGTGTAGCTGGACCACTATCGGTCCATGGATACGGGAGAGTTTTCCTTCGGGTCCATCCTGGTGGCCTGGTTTCTGGAGAGGGTGCCGATGTTGCGCCCTAGGATTCTATTGGGTGTGCCTGGNTTTAGGACATACGCCATCATCTGGAGGTGGTGTTACAGGATGTGCCTGAGGGCATATGGTCTCGTATCCAGGATGAGGGTATCCTGGAGCAATGTGTGGGGGTTCTGCCGCCATGGCGGCCCATAGTACGATGAGCAGTAGTGGTTGGTGCTGCAATGACTGGACGACTGCCACCGGGGCAAGAGGGGCCAGTAGGGGGTGGACCACCACTGCCTGAGGGAGGGGCAGGTGGTGGTGGGCCACCACCGCCTGAGGGAGGAGCAGGCGGTGGTTCTCTAGAGGCACCGTGAGTGGTGCTCTATGCATTGATGTATATATATTTTTTGTATATAGGCTGGTGAGCCTATTTTGTACTGAGGTGCTTCATTGGCCTGCGGATAGTTGTATATTTGTATGTAAACATTTGGATGGCACTGTGAACCTATCGATATATACATGAGTATACATTTTTGAGATCTATATGGTGTTTACATGTGTTTTGTTGAATGTATTTATGATGTCTAATCTATATATGTGATGACAGTTTGTGTTATATGTTTATGTATGTGTAGAGGTAGTTTGATATGATATATGCCAGTCTAACACAATATTAGCTAGGTTATCCATAATTTGATTCAATTGTATTGGAATATGTGTAAATGTAATGGAATCAAAATGTCGAGATAAAAGTCTAACCTGCGGGTATTTGCGAAAGAGGTAAGGATCACAGACGCGGTACACATTGTTGAGCTAGAGTACGATTAGTTGAGAGACGAGGAAGATGCTAAGGTGACGAATATGATGATGCTGGGCATTGGCCAGGAGGCCAATGATGGCAGTGTATTTGGCTTGGTTGTTGGTTGTTGAAACCAAACATATTCCGCTCGAATGGAGCATTTCATGTGAGGGGGTGTAGAGAGCCCAAGCAGCCAAAGTGAGATTTTGTGTCCAACGGCTGGCGTCGTTGACGTAACCGATGTGGTAGGCTGGTGGAGGAAGCATCTATCAATAGCACAAAGGATAGTTTAGATGTGAGGGAGGGAAAAAGTTTAAAAATGATATAAAAGAAATAACCTAAAGTAGAATGACTACGTTTAAGCATAAAATTTCTTGAGATACAACCCGTTGACCTGTTCTTTGAGAGAGAGGCCTTCGGGGGAGGCCAGGATGTATGCGCCTTTGGTGAGGCAATGTTGGATAATGTATGGGCCATGCCAGAGTGACTCGAATTTTCCATGGCCAAAGGTATCATGAGTGATATCGTAAGCTAGGATGAGGTCACCTTTGCGAAATGAGAGAAGGTTAACATGTCGATCAAAGGTAGCCTTGAATCATTTTTTAGCTACCTCATTGTTATGTAAGGAAGATCGACGATCTTCATCTAGAGACTTTAAGTTCAACAAGCATTGCTCAATTGGAGCAGTGTCGGGTAATAGCTCAATTGTGGTGCGTAAGGTGGGAATTTCGCACTCGATGGGAAGATTGGCCTCAACCCCATGGACTATATGAAATGGTGTGAAACCAGTAGCTATTTTCACAGCCGTTCTGTAAGCCCATAGCGGGATATGAAACTGAGATGGCAGTTCGACGAATATCTCATTCTCAAATTGTTTCCCATGATCGAAAATGAGTTGGAGTGGTACTCCAAAGCAGGATATGATGTGGTTAAAGAAAAAATGCATTGCAGTGTCAGCAGTGTTGTTGAAGGTGGGCATAGCTTCTACCCATTTGGTGAAGTAATCAATGGTGAAAACAATGTATTTGTGACCATTACTGGAGAGGGGATTACAAGTCATGAAGTCGATGCCCCATTTACAAAAAGGGTCAGCAGTGATGATGGGATGAAGAAGAGCGGGGGGAGCTCGGGCTTTATTGGCGTAGAGATGACATTTCTCACATCGTTTCACAACATGAATGAAATCGTTAAATAAGGTAGGCCAAAAGTAACCGGCTCGGATAATATTTTGAGTAGTGGATATGCCCGAAAGATGGCCCCCACATGCGCCATTGTGGCAGTCGTTTAAGACTCCATCGGCCTCGTCAATAGTCAGACATCGATGAAGAATGGTGTCGACTCCCCACCGGTATAGGATGTCTCCGATGAGGAGGTAGCGGGGGGCCTGATGGCGAATATGACGACGATCATCTCGTGAAAAGTGGTTACCAAACTTTTGAGTTCGGAGATAGACGAGGAGGTCGTCGTACCAAGGATAATTCGAAGTGATGTAAAAGAGATGTTTGTCAGGAAAGTCGGTGTTGACGGGGGCACTGGTAGTGTCAGAGGGGAGGGTCATGACAAGTTCAATGAGAACGAGGGCCCTCTTACTTTTAGGTGTTGAGAACTCGAGGTTGTACTCCTGAAGGATAACGATCCATCGAGCAAATTTGTCATTAACTCTCTGATGACTGAGCAAGTACTGCATGGGGTTGGAATCTGCAACGACCTTTGTTGTGCGAAGAAGAATGTAGTGGCGCAGTTTCTGGACTACTAGGATGACTGCAAGAGCAAGTTTCTCTTCATGTTTATACTTCAAGGGTGGCCCTGAGAGGTTTTTACTAACGTAATAAATGACATGCTCATGATTTCCATCACCTAGATGGACAAGAACTCCTGCTACTGATATAACTGATGCTGATACGTAGAGGATATAGTCACAATTGTAGGTAGGTGCACTAATTAAAGGTGCGTTCAAGAGTGCGGTTTTAAGATCGTCAAATGACTCTTGGGCATGTTCATCCCAGTGAAAAGGGATGTCGTGACGTAGTAAGAGAAGGAAACCATGTGCATGTATGGCGTAGTCTGGGACAAAGCATCTAAGAAAGTTGGCTTTGCTCTGTAGGCTCTGAAGTTGACGTAAATTCCGGGGAGGTGGAATTTTGGTGATAGCTTGGACTTTAAGGGGGTCTACGGTAATACCGCTTTGGGAAACAATAAAGCCAAGGAGGCACCCTGTGGTGATACAGAACATGCACTTGAGAGGATTCAAGCAGATGTTGTACCGACGACACCATTGAAAGATGATGCGTAAATCATTGAGATGCTGGGTGCATTTCTTGGATCGAGCTGTGAGGTAGTCTAAGTAGGTGAGGATGATATGATCTAGATCATGAAAGATGTATCTCATAGCCTGCTAGAAAGTTGCGTCGGCATTATTTAAGCCAAAAGGCATGACATGATATGCAAAAGTACCCCAAGGGGTAGTGAATGCAGTTTTATACTGATCGGCGGGGTGAATTTGGATTTGATTATAACCAGAGAATCCGTCCATAAAGGATAGAGCCTCATGGATGGTGCAGTCATCGATAATTTGGTCGATGAAAGGCGTTGGGAAGTTGTCTTTGGGACATGCGTGATTGAGATCACAAAATTCTGTGCAAACGTAGATAATGCCCTATTTTTTGTTAACAGGTACAGGGTTGGAAACCCATGAGGTATAGGTGATGGGGTAAATGAACCTGGCAGCGCGTAATTTTTCAATTTCGGATTTGATAGCCGCAACTTTGGATGGGTGTAGCGGTCATTGTTTTTGATGAACTGGTGTAATGTCAGGCTAGGTGTCGATGCGATGTTCGATGATAGAGGGATCAAGGCCAGGCATTTTCGTGTAGGACCAAGCAAAAATATCTCGATATGCTTGGAAGAGGTATTTATATGCAGTGATTTCCTGAGGAGTGCAAGCAGCTCCAATGGTGATTTCTTCGACGATGCCATTTTTTATGGAAATGTCAATTTTAATGGTCAGGGAAATGTTGGCCATGTTTCCTTCTTCAAAAGCATCAGGGGAAAGAATGGGGTTTTGGAACTAGTCGATAGGCCCTGATGGGATAAAATCCTTGGTTTTGACCGTGTAAACGAGGTGTTGGTTAGGAGGTGCAGGGGCTTCCTATGGAAAGAAGAGTGTGTGATGGTGTAGTACATCCCAAGGAGAGTCTGGGTGGTTTAACTCTTCGAGTATTGCTTCGTCGCATTGGAAGTGACGGGAATACAAGGGGTCATGAGGAGTGATATCGGTGATAGTGGTCGTGTGGTTTCCCCTTGGTGAGGAAGAAGCAGGGGGAACAATGTTAGGAGATGGTGAGGGTTCACTCGACATAAACCATATATTAAAGTAATGAGGGGTACCCGTGGTAGTTGGGTGTAAAATGTCCATAGGGAAATGTTCGGGAGAGTTGGGGGGATTGGGGGTGAATCCTCAGATAAGTCATTTAAGAACCAGGGAGGCATTGGAAGGGCCTTGGGTTTGAGAGAAATGACATGAAGATCCTCTAGTGATGAAGTAATGTCAATTATTGACTTTGTAGGTCGGTGAAGCATGGTCAATTGACGTTGCCTGTATTCAAGGATCATAGGACATTGGTATGTAAAATGAGCTAATGAGTCGCAGAGAGAGCAAGAGCGTCTAATACGTTCATTGACTGAAGTGGTGACATAACAGATGTCAGTGATACTTGTTGAGGATGACGTAGTAGGATTGGGGTTGCTCTGGAAGTTCTGGTGTACTGCGGCTAATGTCTACCGAAAGCGTGGCAGTGATGGGCAATGGTGGGTATAATGGCCATATTCTGAACACATAGCATAAGTGAATTTGGTCCGCAACCCTTTACTACATGAAGGGGGGGTGCTAGTGGTAGGGTTGGCTGTAGTGGTGAGTGTTGGGGGAGTGTGATTGAGTGGAATCAAATTCCGTAACTCTGGTAGAGATGGGTAGTTGTTGGTTGGGTGTCCCTCTT
>SNQJ01S0116967.1:28849-50661 GCA_010110895.2 Picea sitchensis | reverse complement strand
AAGCATGACACAGTGTGGTATAATAATATATTCCCCAGTGCGGCTTGTCTTACATAGAACACAACGTAAATTTGGAGATTTACCCTGAGAAGGGGCTCCATATTGGAGCATTGGTGTGCATCGGTGCGAATGATACAATGGAGTGCACCAGAATATATTTTTTGACAAAATCCTACATTGGTGTGTTAATGTTTTTTATTTAACCATATAATGGTGCACTGATGCTTCCAGCATTACATTGCACACCGAAGATTTTTTAAAGAATACTATTATGGTGCGTCATTATTTACGTAGCGTGTCGGATAATATTTTTCTTTAATTGAAATAATCGTGCTACAGTGCGCTATGTTTTAGGGCACCGATGTGCCTATTGTATAAAATGCACTGACGCATTATGTACTTATAAAATCATCAGCGTAAAAACATTTTCCTGCTTTCCTTCGCTAGTATCATCCGCTATAAATGGATTTTTGGGTTATTTTTATAGGGGTGTCCGCAAAAACCTCCACTAGAGGGACTTTTCCTTGTAGTGTTGGTTGCCTCTACTAGATGCCTCACTCGATGTTCCTATGAAGTCAATCATCATGATTAGTGTTGACGTGTTTATTGTAGTGTTCCTTAACTCTTATACTTGAAACACAAACTATGTATATACAAATTATAAATGCAAAAAAATAGACACAAGAGACTAACAAGATGTAATATGTGAAATATACCTCTGCATTATGATAATCAAAAGAAATAAATAAAGGTTCACTTGCCTCTTAAGGTGGAGCATCCTTTCACTGAGAAAATCTCCAAATATAACCATACTCAACAAAACATTCCATAGCCTCCTAACTCTTTAAATAGATTTTCATTAGCAAAACCCTAACTACTTATGGTCCCATTATTAAAGAATACCAAGTACCTAGGGGGGATTATTTTATAAAGAGGGTACTTTTACATTATATATTATCCACTACTATCTAAAGGGACTTATTTTGTCACCTAAAAAATAATGTCACAAGTTTTACCAAAATACACCACTATAAACATGTTTTCCATCCATTTCAATTCATTTTTCACCTCCACTAGACCTTCGAAAGCTACTGGGAAAAATCATGATTTTGACCCATTAGGAATAAAATAGATAATACCCCTAAAAAGTGCACCATTAATGTAGAAAGTACCCCCAAGAGCTGCACTAGCCTCTAAAATTCACAATTTTAACTATTTCCAACCTGAATTTTCTATAAAGGAAAAGTAGTTATAAGTGGACATTTCTAAACCATAATTGCTAATCTTAGCCTTGATATGGTAAATTAGACACTATTTTTAAGACCATTTCAAGGGGGTTTAACTGTTATTTTCCCTATAAATAAAGGCTTGAGGTCTATCCATGCATCCATAGTAGGTACATGCTACCAAAATCACACTAGAGATCTTGAGGACTCCTTCCTCTTGATAGTTCTTTGGATTTTCATGCTACTTTCTCACTCAACCAAGGAGGAGATATACACACATCAAGAAATTAAAGGACCCTCCCAAGGATAAGGTTTTGGAGCCACATATTCAACAAGTCGAATCCCCAGGTGATATATTTGATATTTCTATTGGTTATGGATATATTCTTTGCATTCTTTCAAATTGTTTATTCATGCCTATTGTTGTATTTTCTTCATTATATTTCTTTATAAATGAATAGACTAGGGTTTGAAGCTTTGTAAAGTAGATCTAAGATATGGTTTTCATATTCTACTTTCATTTTGTTTGGATCTAATAGACAACCATTACATTATTGTAATTTGTACACCCTTGTTGCAATGCATACCCAACATGTTGGTGACTCCACTAGGAATGTAAGGTCTCTTCCCACAGAGCCTTATAAAACACAAGCTAAAATAAAGAATAAAGAAATTATATCCTGTACAATTTAATCATCAACATATAATCATTTATTATTCAGCATAAATTAAATTTATGAACAGCATGAAAATAAATTTAAGTAACAACCACATAACATAGCATATTCAGCAGCTTAATGATAACCACCTGACACAGCGTAATCATGAAAATACATACCTCTGTCTGATGTTATTTCTCCAATCTTCGTCTATCCTCGCTGCTGCTTTGCCCAAACTCTGCCCAAAACTGAATCCTTCCTCCCTACCAGCTAGGAACAGAGCCTATCTGACTCGCTAGCTCCAGGATTCCGTGAAGATTCCTGGCCCCCGAGCCCAAAACTCCCAGCAACCGATGCACCCCTGCGATAGTCCACCCAAACTCCAAACCAGAAAAATACAAACCAGAAAACATAGTCCCTAATCTCAGAAAAAGCTTCCTTTCCCAAAGTTTCCAAAAAGTCCCTCTCCCTGAATGCCTATGCCCCCTCATATCCTCCTCCCATTCACCGCCTCCTACCTTCCTTTAATGCCACCCACCTTATCCCTCCATTTAATACCTTATCCCTCCATTCAATGCTTTATCCCTGCATACGTAAAGTTTTCTAATAATAAATTAAAAGTTATTAAGCCTTTAATTCGTTACCCAAACATTAAATGTGTTAATTAATCAATCAATTAATTAATCAACATATATTAAACAATAATTAATTAATTCATATTATTAATAAATAATCATTATTTAACTAATACACATTAGGATAGTTAATTATTTAATTAACTAGACTTGATAAACCTTAAGCAACTATTTAACTAGGGTTGTTACAAGGAAGAAAAAACATTTATTCTTCCTTGGTTGTGGGTGTGTGTCTAGTCCACCCTACCTCCCTCACCATTGATATTTATGAAGTTTTTTCTTGTTTTTTTTATGTGCTATGTATGCAAATAATTATGGGGGGAACTGTCTAGTTCTACCTCAAAAACAGGCCCAAAACGTCCCCAAAAATTTCTAGACCAATGCACTTTTTGGCCCAACTTATACACCAGCTGAATGCACTTTCCCACACCAGAACCTACAATAGTCTAGCGCACGTTTTGTGCCATTTATTTCACCAATATAGTGCATAAAACAGGGGACAATTCTACACTAGCAACATGGAAAATAAGGTACTTTTTTGCAGTGACTCCATAATTGAATATTTTCATCATTCTTGGTTTTGTCTTGGCTCGGGGAGTATTCTTTTAATAGGGTTTATTTGTCCTTTTAGATTATTTATATTTTATTTGTAGTGAATTCTTTAATATATTTAATAGGTTGAGAAAGGCCCCCCTATGGTGTTTAGTATCTTCCACTTGTTGATCTCCTTTTGATTGTGTTATATAGTTTTGTTTCAGTAGGATTAGGAAATAACTTTAGCTCACTTGGATACCCCTTAGATGTGTTGGGTAGGTGTTATATTCTTTTCATGTGTGTATGGGGTGCATCATATTTGACGATTGTGTTTTTTCCTATTTTTAGCGATTTTCTAAATTAATCCTGGATTAAGGGATTAATTTTTTTGGTAGCTGTGGAATACCTAAAATATTGTGTATATATTGTATTGCAAATTGTGAAATTAATACATTGAAGAGTTGAGATGTACAACACCCAGGAAGGTTGGTTTTCTCCCGGTTAATGGTTACCATCGTAAATATCTATGTATTACATGTGTGAGCCATTGCTTAATTTTGTTTTTCTTAGAATCTATATGCATTGATTTACTTCACAAGTTTAAAACTTACATGTGGCATCATAGCACGTTTTTGGCTTCAGGGAGACACATTTGTTGCTGATGGTTTCGCTCAGTCTTGATAGATCAATTTTATCTTGGGTCTGTGATAAACCTAGGTTCAATGCGAGCTTTGCAGTGGTGATTTGTGTGTTGAAAGAGAATGGAGAGAAGTTCTAGAATCAATATTAAGAAATTCAATGGTAAAAACTTTGAGCTATGGAAGCTCAAGATGGAGGAACTTCTTGTAGACAAAGAACAATGGATCAATGTGGATCCTAGTACATGACCTACTGGTACACCACCTACAAGTACACAAACTACTAATACACAAACTATTGGTACACAAAATACTAGTACTCAATCTATTGGTATGTCACAAGAAGATTGGGAGAAGCTGGATAGAAGAGAAAGGAGTACGATTCGACTCTTCTTGGCTGATTTGGTGTTATTGCATGTGTTGAGAGAATATACAGCCAAGGAATTACGGGAAAAGTTGGGGAATTTATATCAGTCAAAGTCCCTGGTGAACAAATTATTTCTTTGAAATAAGTTGTATCATCTTAGGATTGAAGATGGAGATTCTATGATAGAGCATCTAAATTCCTTCAATACTTTGGTAAGTCAAATTGGATCTGTTAATATTACGCTTGCAAAAGAAGATAAGTGTATTATTTTTTTATGTTCTTTTCCAGACTCGTAGGATAATTTGATTGTAGCAATTGGTAGTACTACTCAATCTGCATTGAAGTATGAGCATTTGGTTTCATCCTTTTTATCGGAAGAGATGAGGAAGAAAAGCATGGATAGTCATAGCACAAATTCTTTATTTGTAAGAGGTTGTCCCAAATATAGGGATACAAATAAATATTTGGGAGGGAGATCTAAATCTAAAGGTAGATCTAAATCCCCAGGAAAATATTTGAGTAAATGTTGTAAATGTGGTAAATTTGGGAATTATAATAAATATTGCAGGTCTAAGAAAGTTGATAAAGCAAAGGGATATGTTGATTCCTCTTCCGCGGAGGAGAAAACCTACATAGAAGAAGGACGTGATGTTTACCATGAATCTACATGTACACATGCATATTGAGATGTATGGTTGATCAACTTAGGTGCATCATTTCATACAACTCCTCACAGGGAGTGGTTCATTGAATATGAAAAGTATGATGGTGTTGATGTCTTCCTAGGATATGACTCGATAACCAAAATCATGTGACGTGGAAGAGTTAAGTCGTTCTTGAAATATGGAAGGATTAGAAGTCTCCCTGGAATTATGCACATCCCATATCTAGCCAAGATCCTAATATATGTAAGTAAGTTGGATGATGTAGGTGTGGATACTTTATTTGGAAAGGGCACGTGCAAGATGGTCAGAGGAGAAATGGTGTTGATGAGGGGAGTTCGATGTGGAACTCTGTACAATTTGTTGGGAAGCACTTATACTAGTGGGTGTAACCATTTTGTTGTACCTGAGTAGAAAATAAAGAAGACAAGATCCATATTTTCCTTGGAAATAATACCATGCTATGGCAACAAAGACTGGGACTGGGACATATTGAAGAAAAGGGCCTTTGAACATTACACGGTAAAGGTATGGTTGAAGATATGTCTAATTTCATCCTAGATTTTTATTTCTATGAAAATTTCATATATGCTAATCATAATCGAGTAAGATTCCCATCTGGCGCTACAAGAGAAAAGGGGATATTATAGTTGATACACAGTGATGTGTTTGGACCTGTGCCTAATCCATCACTAGGTAAATATGTGTATTATGTTTCATTCATAGATGAATTCTAATGGAAAACATGGATTTATATTCTTAGGAAGAAATCTGAGGTATTTGATAAATTTAAAGTGTTTAAAGCTCTGGTAGGAAATTAGACAGAGACGAAAATAAGGTGTTGAGGACAAATAATGGTCAAGAATTCTGTGGGAATGAATTCGAAGATTTCTGTAAGAATTTTAGTATAGAAAGGAAGAAGAATACTCCATACACACATAAACATAATGGGGTTGTAGAAAGGATGAATGAGACGTTGATGGAAAAATCAAGGAGCATTCTCAGTGGTGCTAGGTTAGGACATGAATTCTAGGCAGAGGCAGTGGGTATTTCATGTTACCTGGTAAATAGATCAACCTTGGCAGCTTTGGTGGACAAAAATCCACATGAGGTATGGAATGGTAAGAAACCCTCTCTTGAACATCTCCGAGTGTTTGGTTTTGATGCTTATGTACATGTTGCAAAGGAAAATAGGGGTATGTTGGATAATAAAGTTGAAAAGTTTATCTTTATTGGTTATAAATATAGTATGAAAGGTTATAAGCTTTGGAACCCATAAACTAAGAAGATTTTATATAGTCGAGATGTTGTTTTTAGAGAGGTTAAAGATGTTCCCAAACATGAATTCTTACCAAGTCAAGAAGAACCTGTGAAAATAGAGTTTGAATTGGATGATGCAAAATCTGAACCAATGAAATAAGATGAATCAAAAGAAGAAAAACCTCATACTCTAGTATCTAGGAGATCAATGAGGGAAAGAAGGAAACCAGAAAGGTATAGTCCATTTGATTTTCATGCTAATTTTTCTTTATCTATTACTGATGATGATCCCATAACTATCAAGGAAGTGGTGAATTCAAATGATAGTAAACTATGGAAGAAGGACATGGTTGAAGAGATGGATGCCTTGGATAAGAATGAGGCATGGGATCTAGTTGAGTTTCCAACTGGAAGAAATCACATTGGCAGTGAATGGGTGTTTAAGAAGAAGTTAAATGCAGAAGGAAAAGTGGACAAAAACAAAGATCGGTTAGTAGCAAAAGGTTATTCCCAGGTAGAGGGAATTGACTTTGGTGAAACTTTTTCTCCTCTTGCCAAGTTAACTTCTATTATATTTATTTTATCTGTTGTTTTTGCTTTTAATTTTGAAATAGAATAGATGGATGTGAAGACAAAATTCCTACATGGGGATCTGGAAGAAGAAATATGTATGAAGAAACCAGAAGGATTTTCAATGAAAGGAAAGAAAGAGATAGTCTACAAGATAAAGAAGTCTCTATATGGTCTAAAGTAATCACCTAGCAGGTGGTACCAAAATTTTGACACATACATCCTTAGACTAGGATTTGTGAGAAGCAGGGTTGTTCAGTGTGTATATTCCAAGTGGGTTGGTAATCACTTCATTTATGTAGTGTTGTATGTCAATGACATGTTGCTTGTAGGAAATAACATGGATGTTAGTAGTATGATGAAATCCATTCAAGATCATATAGATCCTCACCAATATAAAGGTGTTTATGAGATCCCATGTTCCCATGGGAAATCCTATATTGGGTCTTTCTTTCTAACTTAGGGTTAAAGAACATGAGGACGACATAAGGCTTAACCATTTTCACACCTCCACTCCCACCAAGCACTCCCACAAGACTCAGCATCGATTATGTCTTGAGCATACCAAGGTTCTTGCTAAGGAAGATAATTACTCCAATTGTAAGTTTAGAGAAGCCATTGATATTGGTAAGTGTCCTCACAATATTAATAGAGATAATGGTTGGGAGGTGAACAGTAACTGGATCCCTTCACTACACCATATAATCAACATAACTAGGACTGACAATAATAATAACTATCGATTTTCTTATCCTTTTTTTTCTTTTTCTTTTCCCTTATTTATCCTCTTCTTTTCCTCTTCATCATATTCTTCTTTTAAATTGGTTGGTAGTGTTCTTTAGTTTTTTCTATCATTTTTAGTTATTATTATCTTTATAGAACCTTTTAATTAAATTTATACTTTAGATATCTATATTTATTATTGAATATAAGTATGTAGTCTTTAGGTATATGTGATGTTTTACTTATGGGCACTTAGTTTCTATATTCTCCCGAAGGAAACTAAGAAGTAAATCCTTCATGATCCTACATGGTGGTAAGGTATGGATGATAAACACCATTTGATCATCCAACTAGCACAAATTCAAAGGAGTTTCATCTAGATTTCTTGAAGGATCCCCATCCATTAACAATAATATTCCCTCAAATCCTAGTGAAGAAAATAAATACTTCAACACGACATAAAGATATTTCCCTCCTAACCACCTTTCTCAAAATTCCTCTTCAGAACAACAAGTTAACTCTTCAATTCAATAATATGAAAGAAAGGAATCTATCAATACCTTGGCATTGGCATTCTTCATCTTAACATTATTATATCAGTACCTCAAGTATGCCATGATGTTCTTCTTGTTGGACAGTTGATTTTCATTGATGTCAACTCTTGGAGATTGATGCCAACCCTTGAAGCAAGTTCGGTAGCAAATTCTGGTAGCCCTGAAGGTATGGTCATGGAACCCATAGTTTAGCGAGGAATAAATACATGAAGATCAGTGTACTTGCAAGTGAGACTATCATAGATGGATAGTAAGCATCATATTATTTTCGGTGATAGGTGGTATGCAATGTGGTTCCTTACAGTTGAGGAGATATGACTTTGTAAAGTTGGAGGACCTCAAGAATAATCTAGAAACCCTTAGAAGGTCAACAAGAATTCAATTATTCTAGAAGCCCCTAGAAATTCATCAAGAAGTTTGCTAGTCAAAGTGGTTGCAACAATAATTTAATTATTGGTAAAGTAGTTGTAACAAATAAATTATGAGTTTACTAGTTATGGGTAAAGTAGTTGCAAAAAGAATGTGGGTTATCCCTAGAAGAAGGAAAAGGAGTAAAATAGTTACAAGATTTCCCCTAAAGGAAGGAACTCGGGAATTATAAATAAGATATCAAGAGATTCCCATTAGAACCTATTCAGCACATTGAATATCCATCTTGTGAAATGTTTTTTGGCAGGGATTTTATTGAAAAATATGAGGTAGCGGAGGAAGAAAAATGACAAAGTTTCATGAATACAGAGGAGAGTGAGGGTTTTGTGAAAAACCCTGATTTAGTTGATCCCCATGGGTCAGACTACTAGTGTCCCATGAGGCACCCTCGTGGTTTGTCTAGGGATCATCATGCGATGCCTCGCTAGACAGCAAGATTCATCCCACGAGGCAAAGCCAGATCTGAAGGATGAGGTTTATGTCAAACTGCAGAAGCTACAGAGAGTCTACATGCATGTGTGATAGTGTTCAGGTACAACAGAATCATTTACAGAAGTAATAAGTATGTTTATATGGTTGTTTGAAGTTGGATCTTTGTGATTGCTTGAGGTATGGTCATGTGAGGTTGATTATATTCCCTTGAGATAATATTGGTTGTATGGTACATGTTGTATGAGAATATCTACAAAGGCACATTGCTCGTGCACTCGTTTCTTGTAATTGGCACATATTCTTGGGTATTTTGTTGAGGCATATCTTGTGTCATATGGTACATGTTTGAGGAAGTTTGGTTGAGATGTATTGTTGAATATATTGGTACAATTTGAGGTTGCATAACAGTGAGGGTTTGATACATGGCTGATGCGATAGTTCATTAGACTTGTTTCATGGATGGTATGGCACATGCTTAAGGCATATCTTGGAGGCCCCTTTTGGTTTATGGTTTCATATGGTTGAGGTTCATGATTTGCTGTTATTGATACATGTTTAAGACATATAATTGGTACATTGTATATGGTTGTGATGGTTCATTGTTAGAGGCACATATTTGTGATATTATAATATACTTGAGGTATATTGATCCAAGTGGATATTGGTGGCCACCCACCTATTCCAACTGGCTCCTCTTGTTAGTTTTTAGTTCAACACTTTCTTCTGTACTTATTAGTAATTGTGGGTTCTTCACTTCTGGGGTTTTCTGGAGCCCTACACATATTTCAGGTGGAGACTGGTGGCCACCCACCTAATCCAACTGATTTATTTTGGAAATTTTCATGTCATCACATATTTTTGTACTTCCAAGGCCATTTTGGGGCCCTAAACAGTGTTTTTTTGGTGTGCCAAAATCAAACTATATATGAAGTCAGAGTTTGATGGAATAATACATAACTCTCGAAAATACCTTTCCAATGGGCTATCAGGCGTCTAAAACAGAGATCGTATGCAAAAGTTACGACCATGGGAAGTTAATGTACTAACTTACCCAAACGGGGCCCACACGACTTTTGGCGTTTCATCTCCTAGGGTTAGGTTTTTGGATGTCTAGCATTTTGGAATTCATGTTTATCCTAAAAAGGCCTTCAGAGCCTCATTGTAATCATCTTATTGCAAATGAGCATAGTCGTCACATCTCTTCTTAGAGATAAAGTTGCCACCATTCTAGCGAGTCTTGTGCTTTGTATTTCTTTACAATCTCTTTACAATTCTTTCATTAATAGAAATCAAGTATTGTTGTATTTCTATGTTTATGGAAATTTTCATGAGTATTTAATTGGAGTATCTTTTCTTTCATTTCGTTCCAAAAATAATCTAGATCAATGGTATCGGAGCATGATGCTCTTGATCCTTTTTTAGCACATGTCCCCGACGAGGTCCGAGTATATCTAGTTGGGTCTCAATCTTGTCTCTATTGAGGAAAATCACTCTCGCATGACCAAGAAACCCTCTATGGCAACAGAAAAATAAAAATGGTGGAGCAGAAGATTCTATTAACCTGTTTCTCGAGCAAGATCTAGTGCAACAGAGGGACGAAATGATGGATAATTTTGCACACATCCTTCAATACATGTCAATAGAAACATGAGAATATTCATCAAGCGGTCATTTTGGAGGAACCTCTCCCTTCAAGGTACAAGTTAATTTTGATATTCCCATATTTGAAGGTCAGATAGATGCAGATGCCCTAGAAAAATGGTTAAATCTATTAGAAGGTTATTTCTCTGTTCACAATTTTTTCGACAGGGAAAAGATCACCTTCGCACTCCTCAAGGCTCTCCCCCATGTCAAACATTGGTGGGAAACTTACTAGGAGAAAAGTTCCACAGAGGAATCTGGAATATATGGGGTTGATCCCACTTGGAATTTTTTTGTGGATGCGGTCAAGGAACAGTACTATCCTATTGATAACTATGAAGACCGATACATGAGATGGACCACACTGTGGCAAGAGAAGATCCAAATAGTGTCGGAGTTCACAAATACTTTCCATACCTTGTGCACCAAGATGGGTATCAAAGAATATGAGCAACATTTGGTTCTGAAATGTTGTGGGGCTCTACATAGGTACATCCAAACCAAAATAGATTTCCCAAACATCTCATCATTGGGAGTTGCTTATCGATATGATGTCAAAATCGAGAAGAAATTTAGGCACCAGAACAAATGAGAATTCGGGTCTACAAATCTTCAACAACCAAAGCATGGTAAAGATGACCCTAAACAACAACCTCTATACAACCATTCTAAGACATAGGACAAGAAAGGTAAAGGAAAGATGAAGAATGACACTGGGAAGTGGTGTGACCTCGAAAAAATCCCCTGGCACAACACCAATGAATATCGCTCGAAACAGTCATTGGTGGCCAAGGCCAAAGACACGGAGCCAAACCCTGATTCAAAATCTGATCTAGAAAATATTGAAAACAGACAAATCATCGAAGCAGACCCCACTTCTACTTTCCTGGCCACAACAATTCAACCAAGAACCAGTAGATCCTGAAGAGGGGGAGTGCCTCTTCCATTCATAGATGTGGGTGAAGGGGACCCCATTGCATTGCATTATTGATAACCACATCTATAAAAACCTCATCTCGGTTAAGGTCATCAAATAGTTGGGGTTGTCAAAAACACCACACCCGCGGCCATACAACATCGGGTGGCTTCACTAGGGATGAGATATCCGTGTCATCCAGCAGTCTCACCTGTCTTGTGGAATACAACCCTTCAAGGATGAGGTAGTGTGTGATGTTCCCCTGTTGATGTTTGTGATGTTATTTTGGGCCAACCATAAATGTCGAAACATCATGTTGTTTATGATTCTAGACCCCATAGTTTCATTATTACTCTAGGAGGTCATCTCTATAGGATACCAGAGGTAGTTCCAACTATTATTCCACCAAAATAGTGTCACAGGGTAATCTCTCATACAACAAAATTCATCCTCTTCATAGTCTATTCAAAGGATGCACATAATACCACTGCAATCATTGTAGTCTCAATACCTTCTATCTAGCAAAAACATATTATCGAAGAGAAATAATATATTGTTTCTTCACCTACAATGGTGCCTACACCAGGCCTCGTCAAACGTAGATACAACCAGTTGGTGGAAAAAATTCAACCCCTCCAAAAACAGGTTTGTGACAATATTCCACAAACCAAGTAGCACAACTTCTCCAACNCTTCCCTGATCACTCAACGCAAAGGAGACCATTGCTTCCTAAGGGGGGAGGACTAATCTAGGTGGATATTGGTGTCCACCCACCTATCCCAACTAACTCCTATTATCAGTTTTTAGTTCAAAACGTTCTTCTGTACTTATTTGTAATTATGGGTTCTACACTTCTGGGGTTGTCTGAAGCCCTACACATATTCTAGGTGGAGACTGGTGGCCGCCCACCTAATCCAACTGGCTTATTTTGGAAGTTTTTATGTCATCACATATTTTTGTACTTCCAGGGGAGTGCCACATTCAAACTATAGACAGAGTCATATTTTGATGGCATAATTCATATTTCTCAAAAATACCTTTCCAATGGGCTATCACGTGCCCAAAATGGAGATCATATGAAAACGTTATGACCCCGGGAAGTTAATGTACTAACTTACCCAAACGGGGCCCACATGACTTTTGTCATTTCATCTCCTAGGGTTATGTTTTTGGATGTCTAGGGTTTTGGCATTCATGTTTATCATAAAATACCTTCAGAGCCTCATTGCAATCATCTTCTTGCGAATGACCGTAGTCGTCACATCTCTTCTCAGAGATAAAGCTGCCACCATTTGTGTACTCTATATTTTTTTACAAACTCTTTGCAATTATTTCATTAATAGAAATCAAGTATTGTTGTATTTCTCTATTTATGGAAATTTTCGTGAGTATTTCATTGGAATATCTCTGATTTCATTTCGTTCTGAAAATAATCCGGATCATATAAACTTGGTGTATGATCTTGGTTGATTATGACGCATACTTGAGTTTTCGTTTATACATTGATGCATATGTTGGTACACAGTTAATGGATGATATGGTACAAGATTGATACATGATATGGTATGGGTTTGGTGCATGGTTGATGCACTTGTTATGGTACATGGTATGGTATCAGTGTTGATGGTTGATGTACATGGTTGATCTACACAGTTGATGCCCTTGTTTTGTACAGGTTTTAGTCCATGGTTGATGATTGATGTACATGGTTGATGGTTGTGGTACATGGTATAGGTGTCGGTGCATGGTTCATGCACTTGTTTTTGTACAGGTTTTAGTCCATGGTTGATGCATGTTTTTTCATACAGGTTGTGGTACATGGTTGATGCTTGATAGAGTATAGGTTAATGGTTTGGTACATGCTTTGGAACATGGTTGAGAAACATATCTTGTGATGGTATGTTGGTGATATTGGTACATTATTGAGAGGCATGTGTTGGTGATGTTGGACATTTAGTTGGTATATTTTCCATGTGATAGGATCTAGTTGAGTATCAGTGGCAGTGACGGGTTGGATATATAGTGATAGGTTGATAGGTTATGGGTTGATGTGACAGTGGCAGTTGCAGTGAGAGTGGAAGTGATTGTTGTAGTGACAATTGGTCTATATTTATAGTTTAGGGCTATAGGATGAGGCAAGGAAAGGAGGTTGTAGTATCCTTCTAGTTGGTTCCAGATAACAGAGGGAGTTGGAGCTTCCTTCTGGTTGGATCTTGAGAATCAAGGGGTTGTCCTCCTTCTAGTTGGATCCAAATAATTTAGGGAGTTGTAGCTTCCTTCAGGTTGGTGCCTGTAAATTAGGGGGTTAGTGCCTCCTTCCAGTTGGTGTTGGAGAATTGGGAAGTTGTTTCTTCCAATGAATGTATTATTTGATATATAAGAAATCATTTTGTGGCTTTCTCCCTTTTGGGTTTCCACATAAATTATGATGTGTTGTGTACTTGATGTGATGTTGTTAATGTGATGATGCTATGTTTATATTCTCATGATATATTTATGATACATTGATGATATACTTCTAATAAAGTTAAATATTATATATTGTGTTTAAAAGTGGTATAAAGTGCTCATATTGATTCATCCCCCCTCTCGATATTCCAAAAATTGGTATCAGAGTGAGGTTCTTCAGGAAACATTTTAACCACTAGAAGGAAGATCATGGATTACACTAAGAATGGAGCACCAACTTTCAATGGTCATAATGGTATGGAATATGAGATATGGAGCAGAAGAACGAATGTATTTTTATAGGCACAAGGATATGATGTTTGGAAATCAGTTGTTACATGATACAACGCAACAAAGAAACCAAAAAATGCAGCCAAGAAGGAATTGGAAAGAAACAACAAAATAGAAATGGATTTCATCTGGGAAGGATTACCTGATATGGTAAGAGAGAAAGTGGGAAAATGTTCATCAGCCAAAGAACTTTGGGATAAGATACATAATATATATTCCAAGGAATATCATAGCATAGAGTCAGATCCTGTTAAATAAAGTGCAAGTACAGAACAAGAAGAAAGTTGTTCATCATGTCAGATAGATTTAGAAGAAGAAGATTTTGAAGAATGCATAGTAGATCTTGAAGCGGAATTAATCAGTGCCTTAGACAAATTGACAAAATAAAGGAATAAAAACAAGTATCTTAAGTAATAATTAGTCAAGAAGCATTCTCAAGAAAGTTCTAAAGAATCCCAACAGGTCATCATGAAAGTAATAACTCAGCTAGAAGAAGCCGGAAAGATTGAAGAAACATGAAAAGGTCAAATGGAAGAAAACAAGTGTTTGGAAGTCGAGATAATAGCACTAATAAAGGAAGCAATGGAAGAGAAGCAGTTCTTGGAAGTTGAAAGAGAGGAATTAGAGAAAAGATAAAATATTTTCACAGATCATCTTAAGGAAATAATTGAGGACCTAAATAAACTTGAAGCAGAATTTGGTCAAGAAGAAAGAAGACTTGAAAATTAAATCATCTCCTTGATCATCCAACTTGAAGAAGCAAAGTGAACAGAAGAAGTCATGAAGATTCAGATGATGAAGAAAGAAGAATAGGTTGAGAATATGGAAGAAGAAGTTGTCACATTAAGAGCCAAAATCGTCAATCTCAACAAGAACAATGAAGAGAGAGAAACATCTGCATTGTTGTGTATGTTTCGTCACTTGGGTGAGCAAAACAAGGCCACTTGCATGTCTAGTTGGGCTTGCTAGACAAGACAAAGGTTAGTGCATGATTTAAACAATCCAAGCACATGAAATAAACAAGTAAATAAACTAAAAACAACTAAGGAAATAAAACTACAATGCATAAGAAACTTTGAACCAAAACAAATCAACCAAATGACCAAGATTATGCCACCAATGGATAACTATATTAGTTGGAAAAAGACCATAGACAAAGGAGGACTTATGGGTCCCCTCTTCCTCCTTGGGAGGGCTCTTGAGTTCCCTAATGGAGAGATCTTCTTACAATGGTGAAAAATAAATCAAATGATGAAGAAATCAATGCCTATTACCTCAAGAGGTGATTGGAAAGGCCTATTGGAATGTTCTTAGAATGCTCCAAGAAGAAAATAGGATTCTCCAGGGAGGATTGATGCATCATAAAAATACTATGAAATTATTAAATTCTTAGTGCACCCATGGCCTCCATTTATAGCATGTCTTCAAGGCAATATTCAACTGGTTCTTAGTGTGAACAAGGGGCCCTTTAGGGCACCCTTTGGTCCTTGAATACCCCCCCATTAGGATTCAGCTCAGATCTTAGGGTCAAATCAAGTTGGGAGTTCATCCATAAGTGGTTGAGGGGCTGACAAGAACCATAAATGCGTCATTCACAGGAGTGTGTGGCTTTTCTCGTACACAGTCACACATATTGTGCATTGTGTGCTTTACGAGATTCTTTGGCCCATGCATTGTGTGTGTGCTTCCTTTAGTGAGTTAGCGCATGTCAATTTTTTCCCAGTTGTATAGTTTTTGCCTCTTGGAAATGCATTTTTGGTGTTGCAGGTGAACTAATGGTTGTTTGGAATTTCTATATTTTTGTAACCATTTGCGTGCAATGTTGCGGACAAAATTTCAGTGATAATAGATGCCCCCTGATGTGTGAGGTTATGAGCATACTTATAGCTGAAATACATCATTGTTTCTTCTACTCAAAGTTCCATTGTAAGGAAGAGTGTTGATAGGAATTGCAAGAGAGATCCATCGGAGGGAGAGGGGAAACTGTGGGACCCAAACCTTTCTCTAGGGAGAGAAAAGAAAATATGTATACAAACGAGGCGGGCATGCCCCATGCTCGTGTCATGTAATTGAAAATGTAAGATAGTAATTGAAATTGTATGTTGATGTAGATAATGACAGCACCCTCCGGGGTGGTTTGATAATGACAGATGAAAATTTTGATGGTGAACATACTCTAAGAAGAGGTAGGGATGCCTGTAAAAAGTGTCGATGACTCGTAGGTATTGATGGCCTAACAAATTCAAAGGTCTTCAGCTGGTATAAAATAAATAGAATAGTCGCATAGTAAGACCCACTGTAACATGACATGTTTCTAAAGTCGAATGTTGTGGGGGTCAACAAAATCAGAGAGAAATGATGGTTCTCTCTGTGTCATCCAAGACTCCTCATTTTAAAGGTAATGAGAGTCAAGATAATGTTGCCCTTCTGGAAACTATGATGATGTCAACAGAAAGGGAGACGTGACTCCAAGAATCAAAGGTCTTCATGAAATCCATGAGATAAGATCAGGAACTAATAGGGAACATGAACAAAGTCAAGATGTGATGAGACTCAAGACTACCATTGGCTGAGGGTATGTTTGAAGGATGATTAGCAACAACAGTGATAGTGTATCTAGTGTCAAGGGGATGACTAAACATGGGGTTAAATTGTGCCAGAGGCGTGACAAAGTGGAAACAATTAGAGATCAAGGGTACATGGACTATGGGATACTCGGGGTTTATGAACAATGTCAAAATGAGTAAAGGAGAGTGGATGCCCCAACCAAGGGCAACATGGTTTGCGTTTCCAGAAAAAGAAGGTCATCAAGGGTGACAACAAAAATATAAGTAAATGTTGGAAACAAAGGCTTTTTACAATTACCAAATAAATAAAGAATAATTTGGGGTGAGTGTACTGAAACAGAAACAGGTGCCCCAGTACAAGATGGCTTGGACGGTGAGGGCTCAAGTTGTGTGGAGAACTGGTGGAGGGTGGGGGCCCCATGGGTGGGTTTCTATATGAGGTAAATGAATGGAGGGTAATCTTCAGATGGGAAAACTGAGTGTGGATGAAATGGAGGGTTAATGATTCTGCGAAGGTGCAGTCAAAATAGAATCGAGATGAGATAACCTAGGATTCCATTGGCAAAGCTAGAAAAATGATGAGAATGAGTATGTGGCTTATTCTTGGAAATGCAAATGACTATTAGGACTCCCAACCCTAGGGGGTGAAAGCAACATGAATGTCAAAGTACCAAGGGGAACTATGAATGGGACAACTCATGTGGGGGAGAGTGCTACCAGGTGACAATACTAAAATGTAGCAGAGGTGACAGTACTATAGAACCGAATGTAAGGACCCTAAAGGTAAATGCCAGAGGGTATGATTAGAGGATGCAAATGATATTAAGAGGGAATGATTGCATACCAGTGTCGATCATATAAATAAAGGGGTTGTAGTGTTTGTGATGACCAAGTACCTGTACAAATGAAAATCAAATACCCGACGTGAACAATATCTAAAAATAAAGAACATATAACAGTTATTTGATAATTTTTAACATGAGCAAGTGTACCTGGACGTGATGTGAGAAAAATGTTGCCCATGGGCTGAGTACGTATGGTGACCCGGGGAATTTGATTGTGTATATGGTGGGACCCTGATCCCATGGTTGAAGACGGATCGAGAAACAGAGACTCAAAGCTCCTGTAACTGAGTGTGGAAGTTGGGAAAAAGGGTCTATATATGGATGGTGGGCCCACAACTACACCTCATTTGCACTGACACTATTGGTGATCTGGAAAGAGTGTTGTGAGGTGTTTTGGAATATTACGGGAGCTTGGGGCTACCGATCAGGTGGGTGAAATACCTCTTGTGAGAGGAAAAGTGCTCGATGATGGAGCGTATTCCAAAGGCAATCATGGGTAGTCAGTTCCTCCAACATGTCTTTGTGACAGTGGAAAATGAGAGAATACAATGGATCATGGGAGGTGACAGGGGGAACCGTCAATGGATAGGTGTTATTGTTCTCAAGTGTTGAGGATGTAGATGGGATATCATGTATAGGGTGTGAGGGACCAGTGGAAATAAAGTGAATGTCTCGATACTGTGGAGGGTAGCTCGTTCGCTCAGGTAATGATGACAAAATATATCGAATATTAGTAATGTGAGCTTCCATAGGGGCTCGAGCCGAGACGGTTATCATACTGCGGACAAGGTTTGGTGAAATTGAGGTAGAGCTGGGAAATGATGAGTGTGTTGGTCATACTCTGAACAGATGGCACAAGCGAATTTGCTCCGCATCCTTTTACTGCCTGTAGTGGGGGACGTTGTGGTAGTACTAGGTGTGCTTGGTGAAATGATGAGTGATGTGGTTGCTCGAGGGAGTTGAATCAGATTGCGTAATTCAGGAAGAGAAGGACATATATTAGTGGCATGTCCCTCTCTTTCATAGAGTGCGCAAGGAGGTTGAACTTGGGGAGGAAGTGAAGCGGTGGGATATTTCTTCTTCCATTTGCCCCCAACTATGGCAGTTGTGCTAGAAATTGGGGGTGAGGGTGGTGTGGCTAGAGTTAGTACTGGAATCTGCATCAGGATTCCCTCTCTCTGAGGAGGGAGAGATGGTTGTGGAACCATCGCGGGTGGGTGTAGATACCATACAGGAATGGCGAGTACCATGTTGGGAAGGGTAAGCATTGTAGCTACTTGAAATGCTTGTACTCTTGGTGGGAGGTAGAAGAATGGAATTTTAGTAATGGATTGGGGGATTGTCTTCCAAATCAGGGTTTTCCCCTGGGGAAGGGTGAAATCGGGGATAAGTGGTGTAGTAGGGTTCTCAAGTAATTCCCGAGGTAGAATTTCTTCAACTGGTGGGACGTCGAGGTGGGGAGAGGCCTCAATGGGAGGAATGGTGTCTCCAGTATCAGTTCCATTAGAATATATGACACATACTTGTGTTGAGGGGTGTATGAGTGGTGGTGCTCCATGGTATGCCCCCAACAAGGATGGGTCCTTGAAAATTTTGGGGGCCATATCAATGAGTGAATCGGCATCAGAACTAGTGCAGACAAGAGGTAGGATGTTATCGATGTTGACGGAGTGGTTAGGCTCGTAATGTGAAACTTGGTCGATGGTGATGATTTTCCCATTGTGGGGGAACATCATCGTTCGAAACACAGAAGAGGCTACTGCCTTCATAGCATACATGTATCTATGTCCAAACAAGATATTGTAATCGAGCAGGGTGTTGATAACCTCAATGTCAATGAGGATGGTTTTTCCCCCGAGTTCGATGGGGAAATTTTAAAAGAGACCCTTAGGGGAGGATGGTCGACCATCATAGGATCTCAAAGTGATGGCGGATGGTACTAGCTCAGGGGAGCCAAGTATTTTCCATACAATTTTGGACATGATACATGTGGATGCCCCTTCATCAATGATACACCGATGAACTGTGATGTTTTGAATCTTGACTGGTATCTAGAAAGATACCAAAGCGGGGAGACGAGGCTCCAAACTATCTAGATAAAATGTGATGAGTCTAGTATTAGTTGGGTCGACTACACCCAAGGCTGAAAGCAAGGATTTTTGTTGAGTTAGATAGGTTTGGAGGACCTCCAATATAGATATGGTTGTAGGATATTGCTCCAAGTCATTGACCATACTGTAATTGTGTGTCGCCCTAGCCGGAGGGTTGTTGACATTCCATCGTAACAGAATGTGAGGGATACATATGGGGGGTTAAGTGTTAGGGAATCAGATCATCAATGGTTGTTTGGTTGTTGTTGGAGCTACTTCCGAAGTGGTGGGAGTAGATTCAGGGGGTGCGATGTATTTACAACTGTGTGTTTGCAGAAGAATTTCTTCTTCTCTAGTAAGGAGGATATTGTAATCCGTCTGATTTCTAGGGTGGATGGGCCCTAGGTTTTGATATTGTCCCATTTGTGGTGGGGCGGGATGTACCTCTTGTTGGGTATTCATCACACCTTGGTGTGGAATAGGGTTTTACAACATGGTCGAGGGTGTTTGTTGCAAATACTGTTGTGGGTCCTGCTAAGGGGCAGGTGACGTTGGAGGACATGGCACATTCATGGATTCTTTCATCCATTTGAAGTCAGAAATTTGGGGGCAATGGTGAGTGTAATTTCCATGCTCACCGCAAAGAGCACAAGGGAAGTTTGTTCAGAGGTTGTTGTTGTTATTCCTCCCTTGGCATTTGTTATTGTTACCTTGGGGGTTCTGGTTACCCTGATTTTGGTTTCCCCCAGCAGGTTTGTTTTGTTGGGGATTATTTCCCCCTGGTCTTGGGTTATTATTGTTTCGGTTTTTTCCTTTCTTTTTGGAATTATTCGGATGATGGGTCAGATTTTTCGTATTCAACTATTCAAAAGTATGAAATTGTAGAATGGGAGAGGGTTGAACAAAGTTAACATCGGCGCGTGGTTGTCCTTGTGGAGGAGAAACCGGATGTGGAGGACCAGGAAATGGAAAATATGGATTATTTTGTGGAAACGATCCGTAGGGTGCATAGGAAGGCATAGCACTTTCACTAGTGCCTAGGTTATATGCTGAGGTAGAAGGGGCACCTGAACTTGGTTGAGAATCCAGGCGCATGATGGGTGTTGGAAAGAGTCCACTCATGGGTGGAGGGAGAGAAACAAGATATGGTTGTTGGTAAAGGGGAGGAGGGTAATAAGATGACCCTCCATATCTCGACAGATATTAGGGTGTACCATACATAGGTGGTGGTTGGATGTATGGGTTGTGGTGTGTTGTGGTACCAATCAATCCATCTGCCATGTGAGACATCCCAGGTTTGTCCTGGATGAATGGTATGGGTCTCGGTGCATCAAGTATTACTGTGTATAAGTAACCCGACTAAGCATAAATGAGGTCGTACTATTGAGCCTTTCTGATGTATTCCTCTTTGGTTTGGGGGAAGGTGGATGCCACATCTTTGGCAAATATAGCGATGAGTGATTTGAGAAACCAATCGAGATGTTGTTATTTGGTGGTTTCTTCTTTACATAAACTACGTCGCCGACGCCATTCGTGAATGTGGTCGAAAATATGCGTAGTTGAGGTTTGTTTTTACTCAGAGAGAAGTTCTAGACCAGTTTCATGACGAACTGGTAGTTGAAAGAAGGCCAAGAATGCTTTGGCCAAGGATTCAAAAGTCACATGGGACCCTGATTTTTCATCCACATACCATTTGGGTGATGGACTAGTGAGTGTACGCTGAAATAACCTTAAGTGGATGGAGTCATCCATGATTTTGTTTGAATAGCACCATAAGTGGAAGGTCATGACATGGTTGGCGGGATCTTTCCCTGATTTTCCTTCAAATTTTGGAATATCTGAAGGTAGTTTGGTAGGCATATTGGGCCATGTGGGGTCATGCAATATAGGATCATTCATGAGTTTGATCAAATCAGGAATGTTGAGGGATGCCAAATATGGCATGGGGGGTGGCAGTGGAGGATTATTTCCAGCCATGGTGTGAGCAGGTAGTGGACCTGAACCTTGAGGGGGGTTTGGTGGGGTTGTACTTCTCCCTTGAGAATAATTTTCCCCCCCGCCTCCTTGTGAAGGAGAGATAGTGGATGGATGGCCTTGGGAAGTGGACCCAAGTAAGGTGGAACCAAGCAAAGTTGATCTTAGAATAGTGGCACTCACAAGGGTGTGATATGGTTGAACCACTGTGTTAAGCCCTAATATTGGCTCATTACCCCTTAATTGGGGCATATTATATTAGTAATGTTATTTTATTTATGTCGGCTTTAGGCCATTAGTTGTAATTATACATCCTAGTCTCCTATATATACCAAGGAGACATTTTCATTT
>SNQJ01S0116967.1:10850-27779 GCA_010110895.2 Picea sitchensis | reverse complement strand
CCTCCTAGTCTCCTATATATACCAAGGAGACATTTTCATTTTGAATCATCTTGTACTTGAACATTTAAGTGGGATAAAAGGAGGTTGCCCCCTCGAAGAGGCTTATTATCTAAAATTATCTCTTTTTCAAGGCGTTGAGTACTATTTCTGAGGTTTTTCTATGCTATATTGATATTTGGTTCTTAACATGGTGAGTTGGAAATCCTAGGAACTCCTCCTAGAATAGGAGGGAGGTTCTGCAAGTGTCTGGAATGACGGGGATTATGTGGGTCCTCTATGATGTCCGACTAAAAAAGTGAATGTCTACAAATGGTGATGAGAGAAATAAATGAACAAGAGACATGTATAATGTGGACCTTCACAATATAACTCACAATTGCATGTAATCAAATGAGCATCATACATAAATCAACTGTAAATAAGAATACATGTGGGTAGGTGGATTTTTTCCGTGTGGGAGAACAAAGAAAACAAATTCTCGTGTCCTAAAAAGACGTATCGTTCTTCCTCTCAAATAGCACTAGACCTTCCAAGAGAACTCAGCAGTGGGGTCTGAAGCCACCGGAAGAGGAACTAGTGAAGGATGAAACAATCAGTTATAATGAGGGGTAGAGGGTGCATATCCCGAAAGGGCTGGTGATATTTCCCAATATCCACAAAAAATCTAATCAAGGTGCAATTGCAGCCCACAATTTCCACTTGGGTAGATGTCCTAAATTTGGCCACTAGGTACCTTGTTCAAAGTGCGGCATTCAGATTTTCGACCTCAGAAATGGGTCACGCGTTGAATCCCTTCCAAGAGTTGGGTGAATCAAGGGGGCACACACAGAACAATCGGACCTTGGCCTTCAACCCTTCACAAGTATCTCCCCGCCATATGGTTTTAGGAACACTTGACTTGGAGGATTTTTAAAGTTCCCTATTTGTTAACTTCTAATGTTTGAAAAGTGTGAGAACCAGATAACTGGGGGTTATTTGGATGCCTACCCCCGAGATCCTATCTAGACTAAAAATTTCTTTTGGCACCTCCTGTGAAGGAGAACTTAGTGAGTTTTAAAAAAAAATTAGATGTGGTGGGCTGAGAGATTGGGGGTGTGAACCAATCTCGTTGGAATTAAGTGGGTGTGGATAATTTCTTCAATAAATAGTGGGACGTTTCAAAATTATTTTGGAGAAAACCGACTTCAACCTCCATAATTCAAGATGAAAATTGAGTGAGGAGTGACTTTGTGTTGGAGCAAGTGAAAAAATGTGCCAAATTGTAATAAGTTAGGTGTCAATTTTGCAACATGTGGACTTTCTGTGGTCCTTACAAATCTTGGTTACCTATCTTACCAGATGTCATTGGTACAACCTTGCAGAATTTTAAAATCCCTAAAGAACTAGTATGTGGACATATGGGTCCTTACCAATCCTTTAAACTCCCTAATGTTGTTTACACTAAGAAAGATTTGAAAAACTATCCTAGATTGCAAACGTGTGGGCATGTATGGGCCCGTTACTTTGATCTTTAAACTCTCCTAGTGATGTAAACTAAGAAAGTTATTCTCAAGAAACTGCTCTAAATTTGCAACATGTGGGTATGTATGGGCTCTTACAAATTTAAGATGATTTCAAAAAAGAAACTAAGAGGATCCCTAGGGGGGCTTTGTCCTCTCCTAAATATTTTGTTAAGGGAGATGAAATGTCCCCTTAACCACCTTTTTGATTCTCAAGATCACTCTATGGTGCGAGAGAAGAGCATACTCAATGATTAAAGTTGATTTATGGTCCTAATGCAAGTGTTTTTATATGTGATAGCAAAGAATCTCAACTTAACTTTTACAAATCAAACAAGCCATCCATGTGGAAACCAAAAGCAAAAGACGAGAAATATGGTTCTTTTTACCCCCTAAGTGCATATGTTTGACTAACCTCTCATGTGGGAAGGGAATCTAAGTGGAGTGAATTTAAAAATTGCATGAAAGCAATATTTTGAAGGCTAGGGGCCTTCAAATCATCACAAAAACTCTTACAATTTTGAAAATTTGGATAGGTGCACAGATTACAGTTCGGCCAGAGGCACAGTGGGCACACAGTGCGTAGAGAACCGAAGACCTTTTGGCACACAGTGCACATAATGCACAGAGAAAATAAGTACTTTTGGTGCACAATGCACTGAGTGCGCGCCTGTGGGATGAAATACCCGCACACATTCTGATATGCGTCGGGAGGGGAAAATTTTGAATGAAATTCTCCTCCTACAGCTCCAAACTTGGCTCTTGGCAGGCAAGGCTGGGCCGGTTTTGGTACCTACAAGGCAAATGGGTCAAGAAGAAGTGCTCGCAAAGCCCAAATAGGGAGGAAATTGATACCTTATCCCTAGTGGAGTCGTCAATCTGTTGTGTCCATTTCGTCACTTGGGTGATAAAAACAAGGGCACTTGCATGTCTAGTTGAGCCTACTAGACAAGATAGAGGTTTGTGCATGAGTTAAACAATCCAAGCACATTAAATAAACAAGTAAATAAACTAAAAAAAACTAAGGAAATAAAACTACAATGAATAAGAAACTTTGAACCAAAAACAATCAACCAAATGACCAAGATTATGCCACCAATGGATAACTATATTAGTTGGAAAAAAACCGTAGAGAAAGGAGGACTTATGGGTCCCTCTTCCTCCTTGGGAGGGCTCTTGAGTTCCCTAATGGAGAGATCTTCTTACAATGGTGAAAAAGAAAGCAAATCGTGAAGAAATCAATGAGTATTCTCTCAAGAGGTGAGTGGAATGGCCTATTGGAATGTTGCTAGAATGCTCCAAGAAGAAAAGAGGATTCTCCAGGGAGGATTGAGGCAACATAACAATACTATGAAATTATTAAATTCTTAGTGCACCCATGGCCTCCATTTATAGCATGTCTTCAAGGCAATATTCAACTGGTTCTTAGTGTGAACAAGGGGCCCTTTAGGGCACCCTTTCATCCTTGACAAACCCCCCATTCAAACTCATCTCAGATCTGAGGGTCAAATCCAGTTGGGAGATGGTCCATAAGTGGTTGAGGGGCCGACAAGAACCATAAATGCGTCATTCATAGGAGGGCATGGATTTTCTTGTACACAGTCACACATATTGTGCATTGTGCGCTTTACGGGCTTCTTTGTCCCACGGATTGTACGCGCGCTTCCTTTAGTGAGTTAGCACATGTCAATTTTTTCCCAGTTGTATAGTTTTTGCCTCTTGGAAATTCATTTTTGGTGTTGCAGGTGAACTAATGGTTGTTTGGCATTGTTGTATTTCTGTAACCATTTGTGTGCAATGTTACGGATGAAATTTTAGTGATAACACACATCATCAGGAGAGAATTTTTAAGAGAAGCACTCTAGGTTGCCAGAAAAGGAGAATGAGGAAAAGAGTAAGAGTTATGCAGAAGTACTCGAAGGAAGGAATCATGGTCATGAAGAATCAAAGAAAAATGATAGAGATACATCTTCAAGAAGACCCTCCACATTCAAGAAACAAAGAAGTTTCAATCATGATCATGATCAGCCAAGGCAGGAATTCAGAAGGACTACACCACAAATAAGATCATTCACTTCCACGTATGTAAATTTCTTTTATGGTCATTGTTTTTATTGTACTAAATTTGGACATAAAGTTGCAGATTCCAGAGATTATGGAAGAAATGTTCAAGCAATAAATGCTTATGTGGCCCCACATAACACTAAATGTTACAAATTCCACAATTATGGTCACATAGCTCGTGATTATAGAAGTATGATAGATACTTATATGAAAAAGAACATTGATATCGGATATAAGAAAGTTTTGAAAGGGAAACAAGAAAAGGTAAAATAAGAGCAGATGAATGAACACCCAGAAGTCATACTCTTAGGATTGGCAATAGTATGATATCAAGAAAAAATTACATGCAAAATAGAAGATGTCATATACATGAAACTTTGAAGAAGAAATGAAAAACAAGAAGAACAGGTGAATAAATACTAGGTCCCAAAGATCACAGGATTTGCAGTAATGCGAGAAAGAAAAGAAGAACAAGTGAATAAAGAACAAGCCCGAGAGATTGTACTTTTAGGAATTGTAGTGTGATATCAATCCACAGGAAGAAAGGAATAAGTTAGAGTTAGAAAAGATGATGAGTCCACGAACGAAGAGGAATATTACTCTGCATCAGAGAGGGTATTTTTCTGAGCCACCCAGCTTGGAGACTCCCAGTAAATATGAATATTTAACAAGGGGATTCAGTGCAGTAGCTACTACAGATCAGAGAACCATCCTTCGAGTAGGTTGAAGTATTTGCAGAGACAGATTTAGATCAGTCATATAACAAAAGTACAGAGTGACAGATTGATCGGTTGAGAAGTAGTGTTCCTACACAAGTATCAGTTGGTTGTTACACATGCATAAGTTTATGATCGTATTCCACGTATGTATTTAGGCAAAGATATATTCAATATAATTTGTTCCAGTCATGTAGAGTTTTATTTGGAGATAGAGAAAACCAATGGACACGTTTGATTCAGTTTGAATAAATAGGAATATGTGATGATCAGTTTCATCCACGAAGCCTTTATGATAGTACAGTGATAGATGGGTCATCATTTTGGACAATTGAGTAGAAAAGGTATGGACATCTTGTGACATATGGACAGAGATGGATATTTAGTAGGTATAGAAAACATGGGTCAAAAAAGATACATAGCAGTGAATCTACAATTGGAATCAGTGGAATTAATTGGAATCAATTGGTCAAGAAAGGAAAGAAGTAAAAGGCACAACATAACAGGGAAAGAGAAATAGTAAACAAAAGCTAAATAAACAAAATAAAATCATTGAACAATAAGTTCAAGTGAACATTGTTGGATTACTGAGAGGGGGGGTGAATCAATAATAGTGTAATTATAATCCTTTTTCTCCAAATAATCCAAGTGTTATATCAATGTAGAATTATTATCCAATAATGAGCAATAATAAATGAACAATCACACACATACACAGTACACCAGTGTTTTACATGGAAACCCAAATCAGGAGAAAACCATGGAATGCTTTATCTTATATGTATTGAATGAATAAATATATGAAAATGATACACAATGTTCTTCAGTGTGTTTTATGCAATCCCTATAGGTTTCACTACTTGGAACCTCTCAGAAAAGGAGTTATGGAAAAAATGGCACACCTTGTTGAATTATGGCTTATTCTAGAGAGCGACCTTGTAGAGCGTGCCCCGCATGGAATATTTTTTGAATTGATATGAACCTATTACACAGCATACTAAATAATGTACTATAACCAACACATTTTGTCTTACTAAATTTGGATCTATTATTAAGAAGTTATGATGTTTTTACCCAAAACACCTGTTTTTGACTAGTTTCGGGACTAGCCACAACCCCTATTTTCCACGTAGTGTAACTCCAAAAATACAATGACCCACAAGCTGATTTTTTTACCACATATACTTGGATATGTTTCCTCAATGGAATATAAGTTTCATGATTTGAGTCATTCAATAAAAAAAAATTATTGTGAAAATGGTGAGATGCCTGAAAAAAACATAACTTAGAAAGCATCATCAAAAGAATTTATCCTTCCTTGAATTCCAGCCTTCTTTTCTTCACTTTCCTCAGAAATTAGGCTTATATATCCTTTGGTTACCTCAGACACCTATAGGTATTCAATATGCTCAAGTGTATGTTAAATGAGAGAGCTTTGCCTCTTATTTATACTCATTAAGTAGCTTCCTTAAAAACATCTTCTAGGTCACTTTGCCCACTTTCCTTATTTTAGGGTTAACCCACTTCTAATTTCTCCATTAAATTTATTATTGAATTAATNTCCTTAAAAACATCTTCTAGGTCACTTTGCCCACTTTCCTTATTTTAGGGTTAACCCACTTCTAATTTCTCCATTAAATTTATTATTGAATTAATTTATTTTGTATGAAATTTGAATTATAGTACACTCATCACTTCAGTTTATTATTTACCTTTTAAAATCTCTTAAACCACTTTGACTACTTTGACCTTTTGGGGCTTCTAGATGACATATGAGGGTCCTCCAACTTCGTAAGGCCATAACTCTCAAACTGTGAGCAGTTATGTGGCATTCCACATACCACCAGAAATGGAATGACATGTAATATCCATATAGAATAGTATTACCTAAAAATATATCAAAACTCATATCGTTATCCATCAAACAAACTTGGGTCCTGTTGATACGAAGTTTAATTTTTACCCTTTAAACCTAAAATTTTGCTTTTTTCTTAGTCATGGAGCTTCCCTTAGTCCTAAAAAGAGTCAAAAACCTTTCGATTTTTTTGGGTTTCGGGATTCAGCCTTTCACAAATCATGATTTCGTAACTAAAAAATCCAGAGTGTCGGTGCCGAAATCCCGAAAAGGCGTTATATTGAAGTAATAAAAAAAAAAAAAAATGGGTGTTATAAGTCCCGATGTGCATTTCAAAAATTACCCTCTAATCGTGATTAATTAAACCCTTAAACTCAATCAACAATTCATTAATCTTTTACGATTCGGGTTTCCTTGTCTCAAAGTGTTTTCAAAGCGTCAGCCCTTGAACTCCTGATCCCCGATTTTCCTAAAAGAAGAAATTAATTACTAACCTTGATTGATTAAAGCGTTAATACAAGTAATTAGCATCTAAACTAATCCCATCACAATTTCATGATTCGGGGTTTGCATATGACATATTTTTTGGAGACTGGATCCCCGAAACTCTGAAATGCGAAATCACAATTCTTTAACAAAGTCTAAAATTAAATTAAGTTAATTTAAAATGGGATTAATGATGACTAAGCTACTTTTTTAATTTTGCATTTAGGGATTTGTTGAAAGCAGTCCTTTCGAGACTCCAGTTTGAAATCGCCGATATACGGTAATATCTGTAATGGACAAATAAAGATATTTTAACTTAACTGCATATCTTTGGGCATATCTTCCTCATTAAAACATTAAAGTTTTACCACCTGTCTCAGTACATCCGTCGTAAGAAGAGTTAAAGGTTAATAGAGGTTTGGATTTTTTGAATTTTATTCTTATTGTTTGAACTCGGAAGTGAATTGCATTCAACAAGCTTACGCATTTTTCTCTGTGACAGGAATTCTTTCTAAACATGAACATTAAGGCACCTAGAAAGGAACCTAAGAAAAATGAAGAAGCAGCTGAAAGCTCCAGCCCAGAAGGAGATGTCGTGTCTGATACTACACCGCATGACATTGATTCCATCAAATCATGGAGGCAAATTTTTGAAACCTTAGACTATGAAATCAAGAATTTTTTCAATGATTCTGAAAACAAACTCTGGGACATAGAAGAGTCTAAACTTCACAAAGTAGCCACATGCCCACCACTCATGACATACAACGATATGATCAGTTGGGCTTTAGAGAGGACAAACATGCAGACAAGAATCATTTTGGAGAACCAAGGGGTCGTCGTCGGCTCTTTCAAACCAGAGCATATACAAGTAATGTACAAACTGTCTCCCAATTCTCAACATATTTATAATAAATAATTTTTAAGTGAATTTCAAATGAAAGAATGCACAAAGGCAGACCAAACATACCTCAACATAATCAAAGACTGGTGGAGACACCCACCAAAATTCAGGGCCGATAACCATGGTGTTTATGCCATAGCCTCATTGAATGAGTACATGGTCTATGTGGCTATGATGTTATGTAGACTTTTCGGGAAGAAAATTCCTACCCATTTTCCTGCAGAATGGGTGCCCCTTTTACATGAAGCAGTCGAAGGCTATAGCTTCAACTGGAACAAAATTCTATCAAATAACCTAGCTAAGGAGCTTATGGAGTATCAAACCGCGAGATCCAATGGCCAACCAGTAGCCTTTTACATGTCGGAATATATCATGGATGCTATATGTTTCATGACCCCTTTCCCTTTGATGAATTGGAGTTGGAACCCAACCTGCACTGAATTGATTCATGAATATCATTCTAAGTTGTGGGAAGAAAATGTTAAGGTTTCCTTTTATGAAATTTCTCATTTTGTGGTGATACTGGTGCATCAGATGCCGTATGGCTATGCACCCCCCCGTATTTCAGAGTCGGTCATAGGAAATCTCAAGGCGGTTGTCGATTGGTTTATTAAGGATAATTTCTCCTATATCAGGGTTTTCAGATGTTTTATTCCCCCTCATGCACTTCCTAAATTCCTCCCTGATATATTGGTGTGCAGGGAAGTAGCTCATCAGATAATAATAGGCGGTATTGGGATAGAACTAAAGATAGCTCAAAAGAATTTTTGTCCAGTCTTCCCCGTATAGATTGGAAGGTTTTCACTACTCAACCTGGGTCATTCCAAGGTTGAAGCTACAGCTCTAGAGGAGGTCAAGTTGGTGAATATCGAACATAGGAAACATGACCCTTATCAAACAGTGGGAAGCCACATGGCTCACTGTGGCATGAAAGCATTTGAGCATGAGGAATCCCCTCACAATGACATTTTCAAAGGGATCAAAACCTATGAGGAGGTGTTAGATAGGGTACATATGTTATCATCCAATTTGAAAACCAGTGTCCTAACCTTCCAAAGACACAAGTGAAGCGGTTTGCCCAAGGTATTGTAGGGTGAAGCAACAACATCTCCTCGAGAACAAGAAAACATTCCCCCGGGCTTCGGACAGAAAGCACAAGATAAAGAAGACACCGAGGGAAATTCACAAGGGGCAGAAGGAGTTGCACAAAACAAAGAAGTCCCACAGACAGAGAATCCAAGAGAAGAAATAGAGAGAATTTATGGGACACCTCCTGAGTCTAGTCAATCTACCCCCCCTTCATCATCTACCATTCATGTTGATACCCCCAATACTGCAGGGGAAACAAAATCCACAGAGTTGGATAATCCCATCACTTCCTTGGCCCCTTTGCAATCTACTTTTGGGCTCCCTCAGATAGGATTCCTATATGTTTTGAAACAGAAATAGTGAACCCTTAAAAGAAAACACAAAATCTATCATTTCAGTCTTCATCCGTCATGACTGTTCCAGTTACAAGATAGCCTAATATTGAACCTGGACTATCAGATCAAACAAGCATCGCTTTGAATTTATTCAAAACCATCCTACAGACAACAAATAACCGGGTTGAGTTAGAACATTCATGGGAAATAATTGAAAGAGACATTAGTATCCAGGAAAACTGGGAAGCTAGACAGAGACACTTAAGGAACCAACAATAACCCTTTTCATATAAATTACCGTTTTATCCTTAACCTTCTCTATCTTTTCATATGCCTTGACGGTGTACTTTAGAGCCTTAAAGTACAAACTTAGGAACAACATCTTTTTGGCGCCGTTGCCGGGGAATGAAGAAACAAAGTTTTTTCCTTGGGAATAATGACATTGACACTTTCTCTCTTTGATAGTGAACAAATATTGAAAACCTTATAAGGATACCTTTATCTTTCACTTGGAGACTCCACGATAAATAAACTAGCATTTAATCGAAAGAATACCAGAAAAAACCCAGACGACAAACATACTTCGCATGTTCCCAATCCAAAAAAAAATTTAAAATCAAGAAGATATCTTAAATAGACTGTATCATTGACAAATAGGTTTTATCAACCTAAAATTACAGAGTTGAACACTAGGGGTATTTTTGAAAGATTGAATACCCCACCTCCTTATGGGGGATTGCCTACCAATAGGATAGCAACGCTTGAGCCTAGTTTGGTCTCGCCTAATTTTAAAACTGAAATTTTCCCAACCGTTTCTTTCACCAATAGAGGTAAAATAGCTGCATCACTTCCCTCTTCAATAGACACTTTTTCACTTCACGAAGTTCATTTTCCTATCTCTCAGAAATCCTACGGTCATCTTGTTCTTCTCGACACAACTCCCATTGAATCTCCTTTATATTCACCCTGTGAGTCTGAAGAAACTAGTCCACTTTTCCCTAGTTCCCCTTCCTCAAGTTTCTTTTCCCTAGATAACCAATTTCCTAAAACCCTTCCAAATAGTCTCCAAGCAACAACCTCTAAATCATCAATGGCTATGGCTGGAGGAGGTGGTGTTGGAGGTGGTGTTGGAGGAGGAGGAGAAGGTGGCCAATTACCACCCCCTCGAATCTTTTCAAAGGCGATTGTTAGATATGATCCTTTGGTACTCCCAGTCCCCCTCCATGACTTACCTGAAAACTACATGAAGAATCTTTCAAAATTCACAGGAGAGGGCGATTTGACTGCAGTAGAACACGTCAATTTCATTGATCAATTTGTCGACATCCTTGGACTCGAACATGAAGATGTCTACTCCAGACTCTTGGTTCAGACTTTTGAAGGTCAAGTAAGAACCTAGTTCCGTGGTCTGGCAGCAGGATCTATACCATCATATGAGGAACTTGAAAATGATTTTATTAGACAATGGGGGGAAAGGAAATATCATCTCTATTATCTAACTGAATTTGGGGCTCTAAGAAAGAAGCACTATGAATCAGTCCTTGAGTTCACCCAGAGGTTCAATAAATTGTATAATAAGATTCCAGCCGAGGTCAAACCTTCCCAACCTACAGCGAAAGTAACCTTCGTTGGAGCTTTCGACCCTAATTTTTCCATGTTATTAAGGGAGAGGAGATATGTATACCTCACCAAGATGCAAGACGATGCCTTATAAATTGAGTCAAACATGATGGCTTCAGGAAAGTTGAAAACCAAATTTGAAACTGGAAACAAAGAAACCAGAAGATATAGAAATCAAGGGGGGGCATGTGGATCCAGAAGATCTTCAGAAGACAAAATGGATGACATGGAGAGAATAATCAAGGATCTATCTAATAAGATCTCAAGAATGGAACTAGATCAAGCGAAAAATAAGCATTTTCCCAGAAAGGATTTCAGAAGGAATCCTAACCCTCAAAATCCACCAAGACAGATTAAGAATGAGGATCAAAAAATCCAAACCCCCTTTAAAAGTGAAAACTTTATAGGAGGAGAAGATGTGGACGATTTTGAGGAACTGGAAGAAGCATCAATAATCTTGGCGATGACTGCCTAGAACCTTTTTTAACGAGGCAGGATTATGAAAGATTTGCAACTACAAAAGATAGATCCACAAAAAACAAAAATAATGGTATTATTGAAGATTCAACCTATCAGGAAATTGCAGACGATATAATGGCCGAACTCCATCAAAAGTACAATCTAAGGCCTAGAAACAAGAGCCTTGCAACTCCCCCGGTGAAAAAAAATTTGCCAAGGGGTGAAATAGATGATTCAGTTTCAAAAAGCATTGAAAAAAAAACTATAATAACTAAGACAGTTGACACACAACCCACCAAGAAAAAGTCAATAGAAACATTAGCCGCAAACACACAGAAAATAGAGGACCTTGTAATTGAAACTAAAACCTCACAACAAAGGAAAGATAAAAAGATGGGGTTAGAAACCCAAACCATAAAGATCAAAAAAACAATAGGAAGTTTTAATATGGAAAATGAAATAAATAAAATCAAAATCCCTATACCTCTTGTCGAACTGGAAAAAAAATCCAATTTACAGGAAACAAATCACCAAATTAATCAGTTTTTCAGAAAATGAAAACCACGCCGATGTTATGAATTTAGAAGATGACAAGCCTAACATAATTTTCAGGCCACATCTCGAAGGTGCCAAAGACACTATCGCCCCTTTCTATATCACTTTGACTGTGCACGATCACTTACTCCATAATTGCATGTTAGATTCTGGAGCCCCTCACAATGTAATGCCTAAAGCCATTATGGAGAGACTTGCTCTTGAAATAACCAGACCTTATGGAGATTTATATTCATTCGATTCAAGAAAATTTAAGTGTATAGGCATGATAAAATATTTAGTCATTAATCTTGAACATATACCTGAAAAAGGCGTTCTAATGGATGTGGTCATCGCTGATATACCCCTGAAGTACGACATGTTCTTATCTAGGTCTTGGGTTGCTAAACTTGGAGGATCCCTTCAACTTGACATGATGTATGCCACGATCCCGATCTTTGGAGGATAGTTCATGCGTTTGTACAGAAAAACTAGGTTAACATTCATGGTAAGTGACCCACAACCAAAACAACTACCCTATTTATATTGTTGACCAAGATTTAGGCAATTGTATTTTATATATTGATGATGATATCGATATATGTATACAAGAAAGTTGTACAGAAAATAAAAAAGAAAAAGAGAAAGTAAAAAAGGATGTATATAGCACTAGTGTTTGGAAGATGTTTTTTGATGGTGCTTCATCTTATTTTGGGGCTCGAGCTGGGGTGTTTTTTGTGGAACTTGATGACAAATTCATTATCCCTTTCTCTTATAGATTACAATGGAATACTGACCACACTAATAATGTATGTGAGTATGAAGCCCTAGTGTTAGGATTGGAAGATGCCAGGTGAATGAAAATTAAAAACTTGGAAGTCTTTCGTGATGCAGAGCTAATCGTGAAACAGGGAAATCATCAATACCAGGCCAAGCATCCTAGGTTAAGATCTTATCAGAAATGTTTTTGGGATCTGATTGAAAACATTTTCTCCTTTTTTAATGTTCATTATATTCCAAGAGCAGAAAATCAATAGGCTAATGCATTAGCCAAAACAGCTTCAACGTTCACACCTCCCACTGCTTTCAAATTAAAATACCATATACTAATGAGACATAGGCATTCCATACCGAATAATATACAACATTGGCAAGTTTTTGAGGATGATGAACAACTCTGGAAATTTTTAGAGACAATAAATGACTTTTCCAAAACGCATGCCGACCAAGAAAACCAGAATGACCCTATTTGGATCATGCAGGAAGGCGAAGACCCCCAAAAGTTTCAAGACAAAATCGCTAACCACTGGATGCTTGTTTTAAAAAATAAGCAGATACCTAAGGGTTTGATCCCCTTAGAAAGGTTATTTAGTCATGATGACATCCCTTTGAAGTCTACCTTACATCCTCAGCCAGAGGAGGTCGAGGATTGCGATATAGATACCAAAGAAGTTCCTAGGTTGGTGAAATTATCCAAATATTTGTCTCCCGAAATCAAAAGAAAGTATGTGGAGTTACTTACACAATATAAGAATGTTTTTGCTTGGTCTTATGATGAATTGAGTACTTATGACACTACCATAATGGAACATAAAATTCCTTTGAAGCCAGGTGTCAAACCTTTTAAGAAAAAATGCAGGCATATTAACCCCATCCTACTACCAGTAATAGAAAAAGAAGCAAAAAACTCTTGTACGCTAAAATCATTGTCCCACTAAGATATTTTGAGTGGGTAACCAATTTAGTCCCAGTGAGAAATAAAAATGGTGAGATTAGGTTGTGTGTAGATTTTAGAAACTTGAATAGATCATCACTCAAGGACAATTATCCATTGCCTAAGATGGACCATGTTTTAGAAAAAGTAGTTGGAGCTAACAGAATGTCCATGATTGATGGTTTTTCAAGTTACAATCAGATTGTTGTACATCAAGATGACAAAGAAATAACTGCGTTCACTACCCCTTGGGGTACCTTTATGTACGAAAAAAATCCTTTTGGTTTAATGAATGCAGGGGAAACTTTCCAATGAGCCATGGATATCGCTTTCGTGGGAGAAAGAGATAAGTTCGTCGTTATCTATCTTGATGACCTGACTGTTTTCTCTAAATATGATGCAGAACATCTAACACACCTCAAACAAACTTTCGATAAGTGTCACAAATTTGGTTTTTCATTTAATCCAAAGAAATCCCATTTCACAATGCAAGAAGGTAAACTCTTGGGTCATATCGTGTCTAGAGATGGAATCAAAATCGATCCCAAAAGGGTTGAGGTGATAGATACCATAAATATTCCTAGAAACGTAAATGAAATTCAGTATTTTCTACGAAAAATAAATTTCTTGAGAAGATTCATCCCTAACTTTGCCGAAATTGTAAAATTGATTACATATATTCTTAAAAAGAACAGTGAGGTGAAGTGGAAAAACGAAGCCAAAGCGTCATTTCAACGTATCAAGAAAGTAATAAGTGAAGCACCAGTCCTGGCAAGCCCGGATTACACAAAAAAGTTTTTGATTTTTTCTTTTGCCTCTGAACATACAATCGCAGTTGTATTGTTACAGAAAAATGATGAACGTTTTGAGCGGCCTGTTGCATTTTTTAGCAGAAGTCTCAGAGACGCTGAGCTGAAATATGACATATTGGAAAAACAAGCTTATGCAATGGTAAAATCTCTCAAGGCTTTCAGAACCTATGTACTGTACTCAAAGATTATTGCTTATGTGCCTTCAAGTTTTGTTAAGGATATATTGGTGCATCCAGACAACGACGGAAGAAGAGGCAGGTGGTTGGCTAAAATTCAAGAGTTCAACCTGGAAGTCAAACCAACTAAAATTATCAAAGGTCAAGATTTGGCCAAATTTCTAGCCGAATCAAATCTAAAATCACTTGCGATAAATCAACTACAAGAGAACGAAGGATTTCTAGAAATAGATGAGCTTGACGTCTTTGCACCCTCAACTGAGATTCAAGACAATCTCTCTACTTCAGTATGGTATCATGATATTGTTTCTTACCTACTAACCCTTCAATGTCCCAGTGAGTTAACCCCATCTAAAACTAGGACACTGAAGTTACATGCTGTAAAATATTGTATCATAGATGGTAAACTGTATTGGAAAGACCCCTTGGGTTTCCTGCTGAGTTGCTTAGTCGAGGCTGAAACATAAAGGGTTATAGACGAATTCCATGTGGGAGTGTGCGAAGGACACCATGCTTGGCGGGAAATGGATTATAAAATCTTAAGAGCCAGCTATTACTGGCCTAAATTATTCATAGATGTAAACATTAAAGTCTGAACTTGTACTCCTTGTCAGTTGTTTACAAGAAAATAGAAAGTACCATCTTGACCTTTAGTTCTAGTTAAAACCAAAGCTCCATTTTAGCAATGGGGCCTTCATTTTATTGGAGAAATTCATCCACACTCTAGTGCACAACACAAGTGGATTCTAACTGATATAGACTACTTCACTAAATGGGTGGAAGTTGTTCCCACGCGAAATGAAACTGACTCAGTAGTAATCAGTTTCCTAGAAGAAAATATTATATCCAGGTTTGGTTGTCCCCAAAAGATAGTCATTGATAATGCTCAAGCATTTAATTCAATGGCCATGGTAAGCTTCTGCCAAAAATATAACATCAAATTAGGACACTCCACAGCTTACTATCCACAAGGTAATGGTCTAGCTGAATTATCTAACAAAAGTCTGATTACTGTGATAAAAAAGGTTTTGACTGAAAATAAGAAAGCATGGCATATCCATTTAAAATATGCTCTATGGGCTAAGAGGATAAGTACCAAAAGATCAATTGGGATTTCCCCTTTTTAGATGGTATATGGTACTGATGTCATTTCACCAATAAATCTAGCTATGCCTGTGATGAAACTTTGGCAAGATTCAAATGAAGAACCCAACGACGTTACCAGGAGAATAAACCGGCTGGTTGAATTTCAGCAAAATCGGGCTGAAGTAAATGAAAGGTTGCAGAGATATCAGGATAACATGAAGGCCTTATTCAATCGAAAAGCCAAAGATAGAGATTTCCTCCCCGATGATCTAGTCCTAAAATGGGAACCAAGGAAAGAAGACACTGGTAAACATGGTAAATTTGATCCAATCTGGTCCGACCCATATAATATTTTGGCTCCTCAGGGAAAACATTCTTTTTTATTAGAAAATCTCGATGGAGACATCCTCAATGCCCCTGTAAATGGGTGGCATCTTAGACACTTCATGCAGTAATGTGTTTATGAACTCTCATTGTACATACTGGTTTGTTTCCATGCTTCTTTTATAGTTTCATTTCCTTCAGTAAGTTTTTCCAAAAAAAAAAAAATGATTCATGAGATTTCCTAACAATTAGTATGCTAATTTATTTCGTAGGAAAGTCGTTGACCAACCAAGAAACTAGAAGATGCTAAAAAGGTGACGGGTACAGATAAATGTATTAAAAAAATTTCCAATGGAAAAGGTAATAAATTAATAGCCTGTTTGGCCTGTCAAGGGTCGCAACAAGAGTAAAGAGATCAGGCTCTAGCAACCCTATTTAAGAGATCACCATGTCAACTACTGGATCTAAGTCATCAGAAGTTGAATCCATGGGAAACAATGCCACATAATTGACCAGTGGCGGGGGCGATACCGTCTACATATAAGAACCATTTAGGGAGGCAATCTGGTTGGAGTCAATGAATGAAAGTTGATCAACAGTGACAATTCTTCCATTGTGAGGGAAAGATATCACACGAAAAAGAGTGGACACAATAGATTTCATGGCATAGACATAGTCTCTCCCAAGGAGTAAAGAAAAATCCAAGGGGTCTTGGACTACCATGACATCGATAAAGACAATTTTCCCTCCCAAAGTTATAGGAAACTGAGGAAGGGTCCCTAAAGGTTGACTAGTTCTTCTGTTAAAAGCTAAGAGATTTTGCGTAACCGGCACAAGTGGAGGACAACCCAAAGCTTGCCAAGCAATAGAGGACAAAATACTAACAGACGAACCTTCATATATCAATGTTTGAGGAACATCCCGACCACAAACCTGTACTGTAATCTGGAAAGGAATGTAAGAGGGAAGATGAGGTCCAATTAGCACACCACAATCAAAATGGATGGCCTCATTACTTGGGGGGGGTCCTACAGGAGAAGGAGGAATACTCCTCGGCACGGGAGATTCTGTATCAACGAGAAAAACATGGGCAGTATCGGGTTTACTCTCTAGTAGGAGAGTAGGATCGACTAATGGAGAAATCAGATCGACCACTTGGGTTTCATTCTCAAGGGGGAGAATGGGGTCGACATGTGGAAACAGATCGACTGCTTGGGTGACACTCTCTAACGGGAGAGTGGGATCGACCGAGGATG